>JANAVB010029217.1:6787677-6825535 GCA_029216955.1 Iris pallida | reverse complement strand
TTTTTTTTAGAGAGAAGGAATATTATATATATATATATATATATATAATATATATATATATTATATATATATATATATATATATATATATATATATATATATATATATAGAGAGAGAGAGAGAGAGAGACAGAGAGAGAGAGAAGGACTATAATATATATATATAGATAATATATATATATATATAATATATATATATATATATATATATATAATATATATATAGATATAGTCCTTCTCTCTCTCTCTCTCTCTCTCTCTCTCTCTTCTCTCTCTATTTATATATATATATATATAGATATATATATATATAATATATAATTAAAGTAGAGGGAGCTAGTAGCACAAGGCGGGTAAATGCAGGAGTTTCTTAAAAGTGCGGTGGGGCGGAGCTTATCGGCGTAGGACGGGGCAGGGGAGATGGAGGGGGGGGGGAGGATAGGGAAGGGTGGGGAGGGGGTGAAGAGGATGGGGGGGGCAGGGGGAGGGCGGATGGTTGAGGGGGAGGGGGTAATGTGAGAGGGTAATGAGGCTGGATCAGGGGGAGGGGGGAGAAGAGTAGGGGAGTGAAGGGGGAGGGAAGGCTGGGACCCGGAGGGCTGCAGGGGGGCAGAAGCAGGTGCGCCATGGCAAGAAGGTCGTTTGGGAAGGAGCATGGCACCACTGGAGGAGAAGGGGGCCGGTGGAAACATGGATCTGAGGAAATGAAGAGGCTGCATGGGGATCTTAACGAACCGAAGGGGCCGGGAGGATACCACAAGAGAAGCAGCAAGAGGATCCGAGGGGGCTGCAGGAGAGGTGGTCGCAAGGGAGGAGGTGTCCGCATGGGAGAAGGTGGCTGCATAAGAGGAGGCCGCATGAGAGAAGGTGGCCACATTGAAGGAGGTGGCCGTATGAGAGGAGGCCGCATAGGAGTAGGTGGTCGCAAGGGAGGAGGTGGCCGCATGAGTGGAGGCCGCATGAGATGTTTTCCTCCCACCCGTCGTCCTCTCCCTCAGAGGGTTTAACCCCCCCTAAGCCCCCGTCGCAGCCGTAGAGGGAGCTGGTTCTCCGCCCCCCTCCACCCCCTCCGTGTTCGCCCTCTGCGTCCATGATGCCCCTGACTTGGCCGCCCGATTGTTTGGCCCTTGTCGGCCACCTCCCCCCGTCCTCCTCTCTTCCCTCCCCCAACCTCCTCTTCCGCTCCGACTCAGCTTCTCCTATCATCTCTCTCTCCCACCCGCTACCCCCAGCCCACGGAGCCCCTTCCTTCCCTCCATCCCCCTTCCCCTCTGCTTCCCTCTTCGTTGGCCGTCGGGCTTCTTGGAGTCTCTCCTGGCTTCGTAACCAGCTTCCGGTTTCCTCCTTCCCTTACCGGGCTTCTCGGCTCTTCCGAGTGATCAGCTCTCGGTCGACTCAGGTGCTGCACCCCGCCTGTTTTTCAATTTTCAAATTTTGCTGCCCCTCCTCGAGCCGGGCATCTGTACCTAGCAGCAGTTGTCCCATCTCCTCTGCTGTTGTCAGCACCCACGTGACAGGGTCTTCTTTCCTCGCTGGAGGCCCCCAGTCCCAAGGTCTCGTATGTGGACTCCACCCTTTCTGAGGAGGCTTATGCGGCCTCCCCCCTATCTGTGGAGGCTTATACAGGCTCTCTCCCTCCTACAGCCTTCCTCTGTTTAGGGCTTTCTTATGCAGCCAGCTCTTCTTCGCCTGCGGCCTATGCAGCACACTTCCCCCCTTTCTCCCCCCGTGTTGGTCATTGCGTCATCTTTCCGTCCTGCCGTAGCTTATGCGGCAACCACTCTAGCGGTCTCTCATGCGCCATCTCCTTCCATGCGGCCACTCCTCCCATGTGGCCATCTCTCATGAGGACACATCCTCCCATGCGGCCACCTCCTTCCATGCAGCCACCTCTCATGCGGCTACCTCCTCCCATGCGGCCATCTCCTCCCATCCGGCCTCCTCTCATGCGGCCTCCTCTTTTGCGGCCACCTCCTCCCTTGCGGCCACCTCCTCTCATGCGGCCTCCTCCTATGCGGCCACCTCCTCCCAGGCGGCCTCCTCTCATGCGGCCACTACCTTCCATACGGCCACCTCCTCCCTTGTGGCCACCTCTCGTACAGCCCCCTCGGATCCTCTTGCTGCTTCTCTTACGATATCCTCCTTCGCGGCCCCTTCGGTTCGTTCGGATCCCCATGCGGCATCTTCATTTCCTCATGCGACCTCTCATGCTTCCACCCGGCTCCCTTCTCCTTCGGTGGTGCCCCGCTCCTTCCCAGATGACCTCCTTGCCATGGCGCACCTGCTTCCCCCAACCCCCCGCAGCCCTCCGGGTCCCAGCCTTCCGCCCCCCTTTACTCCTCCTCTCTCCACCCCCCCGATCCAGCCTCATTACCCCTCCCCTTCAACCATCTGCCCTTCCCCTGTCCCTCCATCCTCTCCAACCCCCTTCCACCCTTCCCTATCCTCCCTGCCCCCCACCCCCCTCGCACCATCCTACGCTGATAAGCTCCACCCCGACCGCTCTTTCAAGAAACTCATGCATTTACCCGCCATTGAGCTACCAGAGATCGTATTCGCGCGTTCCCCTGAAGTACCTGGATTTGAATCGCCAGGGATCGTAGTGCCTTCCTCCTCTTCTGAGATCATGTCCCTAGCAGCTTCGTTCCCCTTTACCTTAGTCCTTATTCTCGAGCGGATGCCCGAAGCTGTCCAGAGTCAGGAAGTGATTACGAGATGGGGCCTCAAGTCTAAGTACCAAGTCGCCCCCATGGATCCAAGGTACCTTTTTCTCCACCCTTCCTTGCCTAGCGACCACACTAATGTGTAGGCCAGAGGCATAGGTAAGATTGATGTCCTATCCATGAAAATCGTTAAATGGACCCCGGACTTCAATCTTCATGAAGACATGACGACCATCTCCGCATGGGTCACCTTCCCGAACTTGCCCCCAATTTGTTTCGCCCCCGCAGCATTAAAAAGGATAACCAGCTCCTTTAGAACGTTCGTGGCGTTAGCGGCAGAAACTCGCAACCTCTCCAAGGGGAACTACGCCAAGATGTGCATGGAACTTGACATCTCAAAAGACCTTCCGGACCACATCCAAATATCGCTTGACAAAAAGATCCTCTCGTAACAAATCATCGACGACAACAATATAATCTATTGCAAGCATTGCAGTATTCGTGGTTATTCCTTAAAGCACTGCTGTAATGCTCACCAGAGCTCAAGAGGAGAGGCGGTCATAAGTCGGCCCCTGATAAATCGACTAACAAACCCACCAATCGCTGCCACCCCCCTCAACCCAACTCCCACATCAGATTCGAAGACAGCCCCGACCACAATGAACCCCAAGATAAGACCCCTCTAGTCCAAATAGTCGGTCCATCCAACCCCCTAGCCATCTCACTAACCAACAAATATGACAGCCCTGCCTCAACTTCAGAGGAAGAGGTCCAAGATGGCAAAATCCCATCCAAAGGCGACTTCCAAGTTGAACCCATCCGTAGTGGCGAAGCGGTTAATGCCCTAGAAGAGACAACCACATCCCCGTTCACGGAGGAGAACCACCAACTCACGACAATTGCCACCTCCCCAATCACTCCCCCTACATCCAGTCCGATAGACAACATCAGCACAGACCCCTTAACGAACCTGGAATAGGTCATCCTAAAAAAAAGCTTCAGAGTGGACTCCTTAACCATCCTGGGTCAAGCATCGGTCGACAGAGCTCAACAAGTTCTTGACGCCGGTATCCTCTCCACCGGCTGCATGCTAGTGTCTCGATTGACCCGGCGGGAGAGACCCACACTCTCACCTCGTATGAGGCTATTTTAATCGCCAGTAAGAGAACCGGAAAGCCCTCACCCAAACCCAAAACTCAACTCATAGACATAAGTAAGGAGACAGCTGGTCGGACCACCAGGTCGATCACGAAGCTCAACAAACTCCTACAAAAAAGTAACCTCAATGCTTAACATCCTATCCTTGAATGTCAAAGGTCTTGCTAACAAACCAACCATGAGAAGATTAATCAGTCTCAAGAAAACTCACAAAATTGACATCTTGGTGATCATCGAACCCAAAATCCCCTCCAACAAACTTAAATCTATTAACCTTCAGCTCGGATTTCAGCAGGCGATAGCTAGCTGCCATGACATTTGGATCCTCTTCTTCAACGATGTGAAATTGGATATGATCCATGACTCGGCCCAGTCCCTCACTTGCTGGGTGGACCACCCTATTCTCAGGACCCGTTCGCTTCTGTCTGTAGTTCACGGCAGTTACGGTATTCCTGAACGTAGAAACCTCTGGAAAGAATTGCTTCACCTCAACCCTAGTAGCAAACCCTGGATCTGTATCGAGGACTTTAATGTAGTCACTTGCTGGGAAGAGAAATCGGGCGGCCGGCCCCCCTCCATCGGCTATGCTAGACTTTAACACCTTTATCTTCAATGCCCACCTATCCTCCCTCCAGTTCAGCATAAGCACTTTCACCTGGTACAACATGTAAGAGGGCTCCCGCAGGCAATACTTCCGCCTGTACCGTGCCCTTGTTAATTCTTCGTGGAACGATTTGGATATCATCACCAACCTCCCACACCTCAACTCTACCGAATCAGACAACTCTCCCCTTCTCATCGAGATCAGCAGAAAATCGAACCAAAAGAGGAAGAACTTCCGCTTCCTCAATTTCGGGGGCGAATATTCGTAATTCAGGAAAGAACTCTCCCTTTCTCCTCTTAGCGACGCCTGGAGCAGCGATGACTCCCTCGACCCCCTTGTTTGTATAGCCGACAAGCTCAAAGCCACCAGGAAAGCCCTTACGGCTTGGAGTAAATAAGCATACGGGGATATTTTCCAGGTGGTAAGAGAAGCAAAAGATGATGTGACCAGAACAGAAGCCATATACGCGGCCAACAGATCCCCTGAAGCCAGATCTGCTTTAAACTTCACCAAAGCCTTTCTTAAATTCTGTCTGCGGATCGAAACAGAATTTTAAAAACAGAAAGCCAGACTCACTTGGGACAGCGAGGGCGATAAAAACTTCAAATTCTTCTACACCTGTGTCAAGGGCCGCAGGCAGAAGCTTGTCCTACACCAGATCACCGACGATAATAGGAACATCCTAAAGGACCACCGGAGCATCAAATTGGCAGTTTCCAGCTTCTATCCCGGTTATTCACTAATGACACAATTACTAGAGACGTATAACTCCTTGCGGAGATCCCACACCTCGTCGAAGATAACGACAACGCAAAACTAGAAGCCTTCGGGCCCTCAACGAGCATAGCGCCCCTGGACTAGATGGGTTTACGGGAAACTTTTTCTGCACATGCTGGGACATTATCAAAGATGATCTTCTCGAGGCGGCCTTTGCCTTGTTTCAAGGCGCCAGGTATCCTAGATCTATTTCATCTGCTAAATTGATCCTCATTCCCAAGCAGGAGAATCGGGAAACATTCAAAGACTTTCGACTGATCAGCCTTTGCACTTTCACCAATAAAATTATATCCAAGATTATCGCTACTCGGATGACTTATCTTCTTCCCAGAATTATTTCTAAAAAGCAGAGCGACTTCGTGCTGGGCAGGAACAACCAGGATAACATCATGCTTGCCTATGTGTAACGCCTCAGCCCCAAAATACATAGGACCAAGTACGTGAATATGCCAGCTGTATATGTACGAAAAATACTCTTGTATATGGAATCCTCATATATGCACATAACCTATAAAAATAATCGCAGGCCAGAATAATATAATCTAATCTCATCACAGCTCAACACAGAAGATAATAGAGTCCAAATGATAAATAAGTGTATCAAAAGATAGCCGGGTGAGCATACTCACTCCAAACAGCTATAAAATAGTCTCATAAGATCGGAGTCCAACCTCCGTAAATAGAAAGTAAACAGATGTAAAATGTCTACAAAATGTCTCAGTAAGTAATAGACTAGAAGTCAACATGAGATGCCTCGTCATAGATGTAAGATAGCTCCAACGTCGCTCCATACTCCTGTGGGAAATCGTCTAACCCTGGAGAGATAACCAGGTCCTCAGAGGGACATAACAAGATATAAGAAAATACAATGCCGTATAAACTGTGATAATATAATAGAAAAGAAAAGATGCATGTAATCGGGTTCCAGACCAATCTACTGTGAATATGCAGTTTTAACAAACAATCCTTCGCCCATGAGCCCTGGCTGAATATAAGATCCGGTATAGTCCCCTCTTGGGCACCAGTGACCAAGCGCATAACGTTCAAAAACGTCAGTAGCCAACCTGAGAAGATAATCATACCTGTATCTCCGGCGAAGCTTTCGGGTTACAAGGGAAGTGTAATCGAAGCTCATATATCAGGTATTGTTCTCCCCACCCAATGCCTAGTATCATCATCTCCATGACTGACATGTACCTCTACTAACCGCCAAGTCTTCTAGCATACAATTCTATTGGCAGTTACTCTTATCCGTCGCACGCTCCATACGTATCGGTGGCCAGCCGACTACGTGAGTACGTGTCCTACATGTGACTCACATTATGCGGTAAAGCATGTGTCAAGGCCATATGAGATATACTAATACCTCAACATCAATGGGTGGTCACTAGGCTAAGTCAATATAAAAGAATATAAATAAAGCGAGGAAACGACCGATAGAGTCGCTAGCACCCAAGTGTGACTTGGATGCACAGTTTTATAATATCAACAAATAAGAAATACTAAAAATAAGAATATAATAATCACAGAGTAAGATGGCAAGGTATCTTGCCTGATGGTGCAAAGTGGCAAGTTCAGAAAATTATAATATCAGCTAAGAAACGTCACAATCTCCAAACAACTCCAGATGCTGAAACAAACATCAAAAATGTACTTGGTGTAAAATATGTACCTTGGAAACACTTGTCCAAAAGTATAATTCTAGAATAGGAGCAAAATTGTAATTTTTGGTTAAAACGATGTCCACCGTTGGACCCTCTTTGCACCAAAACGTGTGCCAAGGTCTATGGTCTCTAAAGTTATTAAACTACATATCTATGGATTCAGTTTGAAGAGAGGAACTCAACAGTATATCCAATTTTGGATTCCGATGAGTCGCGTACAAAATTCTCCGTTTGAGTGGGTCGCAGGCCCGCTAGAAGGGATTCCGGTCGACCTTCTCAGAATCGAACCAAAATTGGCACATAGGCCCAGAATTTCGATTTAGACCTGTTGGAGCAAGTTTCGTCTAGATCTGACGAATGTACGCGAAGTTAGGGCAAAGTTTGCAAATTGGAGATACGGGGGTATCTTGACGGATACGGACTGATTTCGTCGCGCACACGTGACGAAACTGAGTTCCGTCAGTTCCCACACGTCGGTAACATCCATACGCGCCTTTCGATGTGTATAGTGTGCGACCACGTCACCCTGTTTGTCGGGGCACACGCCGTATCGAGAAATTTTTTAGAATTTTATATATGTTTAACACAGTTTTTCCTCCAACTTCAACATCAATTTACTTTTTATACGTTAATGGAAACGACGATCTAGAAGATGCGTTGCGATCTCGGTTATGTTATCTTTTACTATTTTCAACTAGTTTCTACAAATTTTTAATGGATAGGAAGAAAATTGGCCGACAAATTGTCGTTTAGAATTATTTTTAACAGTCCCGAAAATTTGATTTTTTTTGCTAACTTAGGTTCATTTTTTCGAACCAGTTATACTGTCCAGTCGAAATCCATCTGGAGGATCTCGAAGAGGGTTAAGTCTACTTTCTAAAAAATCTTACGAATCGAAAATCGGAGTTACGAGTAAAAAGTTACGTTGCCGGGAAGTAGGGTACCTTGAGTAGGAAAAATGCTCCGTGGATGACGATGGGCTAACTTTTGATGCTCCGTTCGTCGCGCACACAACTCGGTTGTTGGTGAAACGAACTCGTCGGTGAAGAGGGGATGTTCTGCCGCAATTTTCGTTTTGGGAGTCTAGGGTTTTGAGGTATGTGGAGGAAGTTATATATGTAACAAGTTAAGATAAACCTAATACTACTAGGATTCGATCAAGGCTACTTATGGTTGGGTGCTCACGGGTTGTGCTTGCGGATTATAGGCGCGCTGCAGCAGCAGCTTAGGAAGGGGTGGAGGGCCCGCCCACTTAAAGTGGGTGGGTGCTTTCTTTTTCTTTTTTCTTTTTTCTTTTTTTTCATTCTTTTTATTTATTAATATTCTTTTTTTCTATTTCATTTTTATTCTCTATTCTATTTTTCTATTTTAAAATCTATTTTCTATTTTTCTATTTTAAATTCTATTTGCTATTATTATTATTATGATTATTTAATACACTAAATATTAGTTTTATTTTTCATATTAGCACAAATTCCATACGAATATAATTTAAATAATTTAATAAATTAGGAGGTTTTACATCCTACCCAACTTAAAAAATTTTGTCCTCGAAATTAAACTAAGGTAGGGGGGTTGCAATGTAATGGATATGCAAGGGAATGTTAAGAAACTAATATGCATAATACATACCTTGGTCTTCAAACAAATGAGGGTAGCAATTACGAATGTCATCCTCGCGCTCCCAAGTAGACTCTCATGGCGAGTGATGCTTCCAAGCCACGTAAACCAATGGAATAGATTGATTCCGCAACACCTTCACTCGATGATCAAGAATGCCTACCGGTTGCTCTTCGTACGAGAAGCTCGGTCCAACTGTGATCTCGGAGTGATCAAGAACATGGTTTCCGTCCGCTACGTACCTCCTCAGCTGAGATACATGGAATACGTCTTGCACTTCTTCTAGCGACGGCGCCACGGCTAATCTATAGGCAACCTCTCCAATACGTTCCAAGACATCGAAAGGCCCGATGTACCTTGTACTCAACTTTCTACGCCCTCCGAATCGAATCGTGCCTCTTGTGGGGGATATCTTCAAGAAAATATGGTCGCCTTCCTTGAACTCCAAAGGTTGCCGACGATTATCTGTCCACTGCTTCTATCGATCCTGTGCTGCTCGTAGGTGGTCTCGTATCTTCTTTACCTTTTCCACTGTGCTCAAGACTAACTCGGGACCCAATAGTTGTCGCTCTCCTATATCGCTCCAATAAACAGGAGATCGACACTTCCTTCCATGTAATGCTTCAAACGGAGCCATCTGAAGGCTCGCTTGATAGCTATTGTTGTAAGGGAACTCCATAAGATAAAGGTGGTTTTCCCATGATCCGCCAAAGTCAAGCATCCACGCTCTCAACATATCCTCTAGCGTCTGTCTGCGGATGGTATGCTCTGATTGGCCATCTGTCTGCGGATGGTACGCCATGCTAAACTTCAACCGTGTGCCCAAACTCTCTTGTATGCTCTCCAAAAGTGCGAGGTGAATCTCGAGTCACGGTCCATCACAATACTAACAGGCACACCATATAATCTCACAATCTGCTCCATATACATCTCTGCCAATACCTCTATCGACTGGCCTACTGTAAAAGGTAAGAAACGGGCTGACTTTGTAAGTCTATCAACAATCACCCACATGGCATCTCGTCCACTAGGACTCTGAAGAAAACCTATGATGAAATCCATAGTAATGTGCTCCCACTTCCACTCAGAAATGGGTAGCGACTACAACAAACCAGCTGTCCTCTGGTGCTCTGCCTTCACTTGTTGACATAACAAGTACTTGGCAACGAAACGAGCTATCTTTCGCTTTATTCTGTGCCACCAATAATACTGTCATAAGTCGTGGTACATCTTGATTCCTCCGGGATGAATAGAGTAAGTTAAATTGTATGCTTCTGCCATCAACTCCTGTCGCAACTCTCCATTAGGAACATAAAAAGGATCACCACATCGTATTGTCCCATCGAGATGAATCTTCAATCCCGTCTGCTCTCCTACTTCGGTCCTCTCTCAAAGTCGTCGGAATCTAGTATCTGTAGGTAATGCCGCCATGATCCGCTCTACTAATGACGATTGCACTTGGAGATTAGCTAATACGCCTTCTTTCTCCAGGCAATACTACCTCAATACCAAGCTGCTGCAAGTCTCGGATCAACTCCTTCTGCGTAGTCAAGAAGTGTGCCATGGGCTTACGGCTTAATGCGTCTGCCACGACATTAGCCTTGTCCAGATGATAATATAGATCGATCTTATAATCCTTCATCAACTCCAACAAACGTCGCTGTCGCATATTCAACTCTTTTTGTGTGAACACTTACTTGAGGCTCTTATGACTAGAGTAGATATCAACCTTCTCGCCGTACAAGTAGTGTCTCCATAGCTTCAAAGCAAAGATAACCGCTGCGAGCTCTAGATCGTGGGTCGGATAACTCTTCTCGTGCACTTTCAACTGTCTCAATGCATATGCTACTACACGACCGTGCTGCATCAATACACATCCTATTCATTTCCCGGATGTGTCACTGTAGATCACAAATCCTCCCGGGCCCGATGGTAGTGTCAAGATTGGTGCCGTGGTTAAGCGTTTTTTCAACTCGTCAAAAACGGCTTGACACTCCTCCGTCTATATAAACTCCTGATCCTTGCAAGTGATTCGAGTCATTGGCCCGCTATACGAGAGAAATCTTCTACGAACCTTCGGTAATAACCTGCAAGTCCAAGAAAACTTCTCACCTCGAAAGCTAATATGGGAGCGGGCCATGCCTTAACTGCTGTGATCTTTTCTGGCTCTACTGATATGCCGTCTCCAGTAATAATGTATCCAAGAAATGATACCTTCTTGAGGAAGAACTCACACTTGCTAAGCTTCGCGAAGAGTCGTTCATTCCTCAACGTCCCCAAAACAATCCGTAGATGCTGCTCATGCTCCTCTTTACTCTTAGAGTAAATCAAAATATCATCAATAAAGTCAACTACAAATTTGTCCAAGTACTGGTGAAAGATCTTGTTCATTAAATTCATGAAGACTGCGGGAGCATTGGTCAAACCGAAAGGCATGACCAAGAACTCGTAGTGTCCATACCTCGATCGAAATGTCGTTTTCGGGATGCCTTCTTTCTGAACATTCGGTAGGTGATAGCCCGATCGTAAGTCAATCTTAGAGAATACTTTTGCTCCACTCAGTTGATCAAATAGATCGTCTATACGCGGCAATGGATGCTTATTCTTCTCCGTTACTGCATTTAAAGCTCTGTAATCGATGCACATGCGTACTGTCCCATCTTTCTTAGGCACAAAAAGAACGGACGCTCCCTATGATGACGCACTGGCACGAATAAAGCCTTTCTCCAACAAGTCGTCAATCTGCGTCTTCATCTCTACCAACTCCTTGGGTTCCAGACGATATACTCGAGATGAAATAGGCTCGGCTCCGGGAATAAGCTCAATAGAAAACTCAAGGTTTCGGTCGGGTGGTAGCCCTGGCAAATCCTCGGGAAATACATCCTCGAACTTCGTGATAATAGGGTGCTGAGGGGTGTCCTGTATCATCATGTGAGTTCCTAATGTGGGTGCATCACAACTCTCTCCTTCTTCTTTGGTGAACTCAAACTCCTTTATATTCGGCGGTGTTTCACTTAACAAAATGCCAAAAATGGCTTTTGAAAGAAAACGAGAAAAAGTACAAAAGTACAAATAGATTCTGATCTGAAAGCGATCACTTTGTTCCTTGGACCACACGATGATGATGAAGAGAACTGCTTGAAGATGATGAACAATCAGAAGAACTAAGTCACCAGAAAGGTATCGACACAATGGCAATGATGGTACAGTCGAATGCTTTCCTGCTTTGCTTCACCCTGTTCTTGAAAAAAAGTTGAAGAAATGCTTCTGGGAAATATCACTCTAAAAGTATGAGTTTTCTCAGGCTCTCCTTCTCTATAATGTCCTCTCTTCTATTTAAAAAATAAGTCTATTTATAGACTAGACCCTCTGTGCATAAAAAGCAATATAATTGGGTCTCTACACAAGTAACTGCCACCCACAATTGAAAATCGACCTTTACGCGTGATGACACGTGTCCCATATAGAGTTGTAGTCTCTACGCATACTGACACGTATCCCACAACTTCAATAATATGGGGAGAGCATGTACACACGTTCCTCGATAAGTGTGGCATGAAAGCCACGTATGCAAACCACATTCTCACATAGCCAGAAAAGATTGAGCGTAAAATAACCCAAAACAAACTTCTTACATAAAGCAGCAAACTGAGCGTAAAATAACCCAAAATAAACTTCCTACGCAGAGCGGCTAAAAAGTAGACTTGAGCGTATAGCTAGCTCAAATAAACTCTACGCACACAAAAGTAGCTGAGATAGCCTTGAGCGTAAAAAAACTCAATTAACTTTCATGCGTAAAGGAAGCGGTCTCTTGAGCGTAAATTAGCCCATCTGCACACTAAACGACAAGCGTTGGATTTGGTGCAAAAATCTTCTTGGCTTCTGTGCAATGTTCTGTCAGAAAATCATTATGTCAGAGCAGTATCACGCGCATTAAATGTGGTCTGGACAGCCTGTCTCTCACGTAAAGTTTGTGAATGCTCTCGCGTAGAGTTTGAGGATGGCTCTTGCGTAAAGGAGCTTGCGTAGAGTTAGACTCTGTTTGATCTCTGCGTAGAGCTTGAATCTGACTTAGTTTGACTTGCGTACAGATTTTGCGTGAAGCTTTCAACTTCTTTTGACTTGGTCTATGAAGTTTATTTATGCTTCTACAAGACCCCCTTCAAAGTTTTCAAAGTTTTTCTAAGATTTGAAATACTTTGAACAGAAGTGTAAAATCTGGAATATCCAACAGTCATCTCAGAAGCATAAAATTTGGGATACCCAACAGTTATCTCAGAAGCGTAAAATTCAGGATACCCAACAATCATCTCAGAAGCGTAGAATTTGGGATACCCAACAGTCACTTCGAGAATTTGAATCGATTTCAAAATTTCCTATAAATAGAGCTTCGCTATTAGAGAGAGAACTTTACTCATCTCTTTGTAGTCTCAATCTTCTTTATTCTTGTCTTCAAAATCCTATTTCAAACAAATGGCCCCAAGAGCAAGACCACTGTCGGCGCTAAGGGCAAGAAACCCGCTGTTGCTTCGTCGAGGACTGAGCGTACGGAGACCACCGTCGCATCATCGAAGACAACCCAAAAGACCAACCCCTCTGTGGCTCCGGCCATGATAGGTAGAACCTTATCTAGTTTGGCCATGGGTTCGTCAGAGAAGAAGAAAAACTGAACAAAAAACCCTAAATTTCACGCCCACGTTTATACGTGTCAGCATAGAATAAAAACTACCAAATACGCCCACGTCTATACGTGTCAGCATAAAAATACAAACCACAAAATACGCCCACGTCTATACGTGCCATCGTAAAATGTTAAGCATTAAATACGCCCACGTCTATATGTGTCAGCGTAAAGTTAAAAATACGCAAGTCATCCACGTTAATACGTGTCAGCGTAAAAAACTCAAAAGACTATATGTTTTCATGCGTACAACTTTTACTCTTTTAAACAGAGAAAAGTATGCGTTAAAATATTCAAAATCCTTTACGCACAAATCTTCTCTTGCGTAAAATCTCTTGAAACAAAGAATGTAAAATTTCAAAATCTTTATGCACGAACATTTACTTGCGTAGAAGCATTTGTGTAGAGATGTATAGAGATCAATTCTGAATTTTACTAACTTGATTTCTTTTTTGTTCATCTTATTTTTGCAGTGGACTTGCAGATTTATCCTCTCTCTGAAGTCTTTGATTCCCCAACTGATATCGTGGGTTCCAACTATTTAGAGAATCTGTCTCATGTTGTGTTCCCACAAACTGATAAACAGTACCCTGAAGAGAGACAGCAGCTGATAACTGCTCAGGGAGACAGAATGCTGCTGACTTTGATAAACGGAGAACTGTTGACATCGCTGGATGGCCAACAATTTTTGAAGCCTGCCTTCATGTTTGGAGATGCCATTGACTTCAAATCTCAGAAAAATTCCAAGAATGAGTCATGGGTATTTAAATTTGGGGACAGAACGATGTACCTCCCATCAATGTCAAGGGATTATCTCCTTTCTTCTTTTGCCCATGCCTCTCATCCAAGGATATGGTTTGGAATCTGACTCCTAATAGTCATGGAAGACCCAGGAAAAACATATTTAAGAGAGACGGGTCCAACCAAATGGGATACCATACAAATACTCCTAGTGGTGGTGTTGTCCCTTTCTCAGGATTATTACCGGGCTTCACACCGAATGAGAGCTCGTCTCTGATTCAACCTGTACAGATACCAATGTTCATCAATAGGATTACGAAGGTTTCAGTAATGTATCCTCAGACTAATCCCAGGCTTCAAGGGTGGATGACTCCCCAAAATAAGAATTGGATTCAACTCAGGAATTGGGTCATGAAGACTTTCCAGGCGGATCTCGAAAATATCGAATTGTTAGAAGCAGTGGCCTCCACCAGCCATGGCATACCAATAAACAACAATCTGTTCTTAGCACTGATGGAGCTATATATTAGCTCGACGGGAACTTTTGCAACTCCCATAGACGAAATAGGTTTTGCATTTCACGAGATAAAATTCATCTCTAAATTGCCAATGGGACAAGTTTCTTATGAGGAGTATGTTCCTTCGAACCGAAAGCTGGCTTAAATTAGTGAGAAAAAACCTTGCTTTGTCGAGGTATATCAAGAGTTGATGTGCCACTATCTGATCTGCACTACTATGTACGAGAGCGGATCAAACTAGCATACGTCAACAAATGGACAACATACCTATTCTACTATAAGAATTGGGTATCCAAGGAGGACAAGGATAGATTTCAAGACAACAAGGCTCAAGCTATCAATCCTTGCACGGTAATTCCTGCCGACCTATTAAATACTTTGTTGGCCGAGTATAAACTACCAGACAAGTATCTAACTGATAAAGCTAGAGTATTCTCCGCGGGGACTGAAGCATTAAGCTTTATAAGACATGGTAGTCGAAAGATTTCTAAGGAAGCCTTGCTGGCATGCTTTCTTTTATTGTGGCTGAGAAGGTGGGTTGTACCGGGGACCAGTGTCGCTGATAGAATTCACCGGAACGTACTATGGCCAGCAGTACGTTTGGTGTTCAAGACCAGACTCAGCTTATTACTGGCAATGGTATGTCAGCTAAATACGGGTCTGCGAGCATTCGATGAAGAATTGATTAACAATGCTCCCTACCGTGGCAGTTTCCCTAGGGTAGAGATGCCCTACACCTACTTGATGGGTTGCATCTACATCATAACTGCAGTTTATTGCCACCGGGCCCCGAAGATCAAGTAGAGGTATTCCTCTAAAACTTCAGCAAAGTCGTCTGGAAGGCAACCACAGTGGTAGATACACGAACAGTACTGAATTATTTCCATGGATGGAATTTTTTTTGCACCCGACCATCTGTTCCAGCAGACTGCTACGGTGTACAATTTGAAAATATAGGTTAAGGTAGGACCGAAATGCCTATGTCAGTCTTTAACTGGCTAATATGTATCAGACCATCACATCTGATGTACAGAACTGATGATGACTGTGCCTTCGAACCGTACTTACCCAGTCTGTTCGCTCGCCAATTCGGATATGACCAGCTCTATGTTGGTAATCCCTTCACCAAATTCAACCGTTATGGAAAAATAGTTGATGGAGCGAGAGCATGGCGATATTTCAGTGCCGGATGCACTGGCACCAAATTCCATATGTCAACTGCCACCAGTACAACTAAGCTACGAATGCTTTATTTGTATGCTAATTTTTATGCCTCCATTCGTTCCTTCGCCACAGACTACAACATAAAAGGTAGTCTCCAGTGGAAAAAAGAAAGAGAAGCAGAAGAACCAGTTACGGTTTCCCTAGATATCCTCGATGATACAGCTCTTCCAGATGAATATCTGGAAGAGATCCCTATGGAAGTTGGAGAGGCACCAGCGGAAGCAATCATAATTTCTACCTCTAGGAAGCGTAAATCCGACACAGCGGTTGCTCCCCGAGAAAAGAAGAAGAAGGTCACTGTTAAAGGGCCTTCCAGACAGAGGGCCGCTACTCCAGAAAGAGAGACTCCTGTTGAGGAACCTCTAAACATTGCATCTTCTTCAGTTCAACCTGGAGAAGGGTCTTCAGCATCCCAATCAGCAGCAGCAACAGAAGTTATGGGGCTCCTATCTCCTGGACATCTCAGCACTTCTGTGCATCTGACTTCTCCACAGAAGGCTGCAGTTCATGAAGGCACATCTACAGCTCTTGCCAGTGAGGACATTCCTTCAGTTCCAGTCAATGCTCCAGAGCCAAACTCAGATTCGGAGTTGGGTGATAAGGACTGGGAAGCTCCAGCTCAAGAATTTATTCCTCCTGGTGAGCCATGTTTGGATTTAGACGATGATGATTGGGATATAGAATATGATGAGCTTCTTTCACGTCCTATACCTTCTTCGGGTAAAGATAATCTTAACGCAAAATTATATAATACAACTTTGTATATTGACTATCTTATTTGATCTTTACTGGAATCGCTGTTGTGACACAGCCCATCGCTCCTCCCTTTAAAGAGCCTACCCCTGATGAGTCAGTAGAATCCGAAGAAGGAAATTCTTCATCAAAGGAGAATTCTCTTGCTGAGAAAAATCTTATCTCTGGGGAAACACCAGAGGACCTTGCAGAAGAGGCACTTGCAGAATCGCCTCTAGTCTCAGAGAAAGATGCAGAGCCAGTTGTAACTGAAGTACTATCAGAACTTGAAAGGCCTGCAGTTAGCAAAGGTGATGAAGACATTGTCAACCCGTCAACCGAAGTCAGAGACGTAGTAATAGCACCCTCAGTTATTACTACTCATCCAGCATAAGTTCTTGAGAAGTCAGTGTCCGAACCTGAATCGGTTACAACAATCACCATTCCTACCGCAACAATCACCGCCACCGAAACTCAAGTAGTTTCAGCTCCAGAAACGGCTGGAGAAATAATCCACAAAAGTGCTGAAGATATTGTCTCTGAAACTCCTGGTGATCAATCAGCCATGGTAGCAACAACAACTATGGCTTTAGCTCAATTTGCTACGAAGGCAACGACAACATCCGCTCCCAGTCTTCAGAAGAGGGATTTAGTAGACCTTGCTGCCACACCAAGTTCCCATGCAGAAATGAATCTTTTAGTTGAGATTCATACTGAAGCTTTCTATAAAACCTTGGCGGCCTTGATTAAGATGGTCCTGAAGAAGGGCCTAAATTATAAAAGCTTGAAGGCTACGATTGCTCCCACCATTGGGAATGTTGCTATGTTCAATGATGCTGAGAGAGCAGCAGCTCTGGAGAATGTAGTGGAAGAACTTGAACAGCCTATTAAGGAATATTTAAGATTGTCAAGTGAAATTCTCGAAAGTCTCATCCAGACCGAGTATGATGCTTTATCAGCTGAATACATCACTCGGAAGACTATTTTTAAGGAATCTCTCCAGGACTACAGCAGCAAAGTTGCCAGGGAGAGAGCTTTTTTGAATGAAACTAAACCCCTGCTGGAGACACATAGAGAAGCCTATGAAACATCAAACATGAGAATCTATCAACAAGATGATAGAATTTGTGAAGTTGAGGCAGAGTTGACTCGATTGAAGGCAGAGAGAGAGAGCAGATGATTGCAGCTCGAGGCAAATATCTGGCGCAGAGCTCAATATTGGAAGAGGTCTTTGGTGCTGAAGCTACCATTAAAACCCTTGATGAAGCCAAGGATAAGATGATAGTTGCTTTTGCCGAACTCTCGCATCTTTGTACTACAGAGGCTCGTCGCACCATAGCTACTACAACCGTACTGAGTTCTCGTGAGACGCGTTTGGCAGAGCTGCAGAAAATGCTTGAAGATGTATCTGCTCCACCTTAGGAATTTTGTATCAATAAAGAATTTTGTATTCTTCCTTTCATATCATCAATAAATAATTTTGTATTCTGTCTTTTTCTTTCTTTTGTTGTAATATTTCAAATCATGCAATGAATGAAACATTTTTTTATTTAAAATGGTTGTGTGATAGAAAACAATTATCAGAGGTAATAATATGAACATGATAAGTTTTCAAAACTCAACAAAGTAGATTATATCTATCCAGAGGTAATGTGGACATGATAGATAACAAATCTTATTTTCTTTTTAGAGCATATAATACTATCAGAGGTAATATGAACATAATAGATCGTAATGACTCAAAGAAAGTAGATTAATATCTATTCAGAGGTAAAGTGGACATGATAGATGAATAAGGAAAAGAAGTAGATTTAATATTTATTCAGAGGTAATATGGACATGATAGATGAATAAGGAAAAGAAGTAGATTTAATATTTATTCAGAGGTAATGAAGACATGATAAATAATAAATCTTTTTTCTTTCTGAAATCAGCTGGTAAGACAGAAAATCAAAATTCAGTTTTAGGAGAATAAATAATGAATCATCAGCTTAACCAAACCTTGGTAGCTGGGGAATAAAGAAGAAATTCAAACGTATTATTTCTTCAAGAATTTACAGTTAATTGGCATCATAATCAAATCTCTATTAGGTTTCGATAACCTATAGGCACCATTGGAGAATACTGTCTCAACTACATAAGAACCTTCCCATTTAGCTTGGAATTTCCCTTTGCTCTTATGAGTCCTAACCATAGGTCTTCGGACGGCTAGGACTAGCTCTCCTACTTTGAATACTCTCTCTTTAACTTTACGGTTGAAAGCTCGAGATATGCGGGCTTGATATAGCTCGATGTGCTGTTGTGCTTGAAGACGCTTCTCGTCTAGACCTTTAAGTTCTTGAAGTCTCAATCGATCATTATTCTCTGTAGTTAGCTCATTAGCAATGGCTATTCTAAGAGACGGGATCTAGATTTCCAGTGGAAGAACAGCTTTACATCCGTAAACTAATAAGAATGGTGTAAAACCAGTAGAAGTTCGGACTGTTGTTCGATAAGCCCATAAACATTCTCCAAATTTCTCATTCCAATCACGTTTATTAGAAGAGACAAACGTTTTGAGAAGTTTAACAATTGTTTTGTTGAAAGCTTCCGCTAAACCATTAGTAGCTGGATTGTAAGCTGTAGAGGCTATATTTTGGATCCGATTCTTGTTACAAAATCTATAAAATGCCTGACTGGCAAATTGTGGTCCATTATCAGGGATTATCCTTCGGGGAATCCCAAAATAATAAATGACATGGTGTTTGATGAAACTAACCACATTAGACATTTTTACTTCAACAAGAGGAACTGTCTCTGCCCATTTAGAAATGTAATCGGTTATAGCAAGGATAAACCGATGCCCTTTGACAGAAGGAGGATTCATCGGACCAATAATATCCATACCCCAAGCTTCGAAAGGCCAAGAAGCTGCTGTAGGATGTAAGAATTCAGAAGGTTGGTGAATAAAATCAGCATGAATCTGATATGCTTTATACCGTCTGGCATAATCCACAGCATCTGCTATAATAGATGGCCAATAATAACCCATTCTACGAATACGGTCCTGTAACTTTGGACCTGGTTGATGAGCACTGCAGACTCCATCATGAGCTTCACGGAGTGTTTGCTTAGCTTCGCTTTCCGAAAGACAACACAGTAAAAGTCCATCGTAAGAATGACGATATAACATATGCATAGAAGAATCATAGTAAAAACGAAATGATCATTTTTTGATTGACGCAACTTCCTTTGGATCTTCAGGTAAAATCCCATAGACTGCATAATCAATAAATGGATTTCTCCAATCTTTTTGTTGTTGTTTTGATTCAGTAACATAACTTTATTCTATATGCAAATTATTCTTGGCACAGAATAAGTCTCGATCCAACAAAGTGATGGTATTTTGTCTTCTGATTGGAACTGCCAAGTCTGCAGCTAGACTAGAAAGAGCGACAGCTTCCAAATTTTAAGATCGTGGTACGAATTCAATGAAGAATCCTTTGAATGAAAGGACCAATTCGATTACCACTTGATGATAAGGAATGAGGTCAGGATTTTTGACTTCATATGTCCCTCTGACTTGATTGACAATCAGTTGAGAATCTTCATATGCTTCCAAGAACTCAATGTCCAATTGTTTTGCTACTTGAAGACCAATTAGCAAAGCATTATTTTCTGCCACATTATTGGAACATGGTTCATTGAGGGAATAAGCACGGTATATAACCAGTTTATCAGGAGAGACCAAGACAATGCCTACTCCGGAGACAATATTGCCTTTAGGTCCAACCCGCGATGCTCCATCAAAATATAGTTGCCAAATGTAATCCCTCAAAGTTATGTTGCAATCCACGACTTCATCTGGAATGTCCTCATATAGCTTAGAAGTTTCAGGTATAGGGTGAACTGCTAAGAAATCAGCTAATGCTTGACCCTTCACTGATTTTTGAGGTACATAGACCATATTATAAGGAGTAAGCAACATTGTCCAAGTAGCTAACCAAGAGTTAAGAATACGCGGCTTCTTCATCAATACCCAAATAGGATTTATTCTGGATATGACATGAATAGTCTGCCCCGACACATAATGTCGCATCTTTTGAACGGCAAAAATAAAGGCCAGACATTCTTTTTCTACAGAAGTATACTTGTGTTCAGCTCCAACCATCATGCGGCTAAGATAATAAATTGCGTGTTCATGACCCTTATCACTTTTCTGTGCAAGAAAAGCACCGAGAGAATGATCCAATGCTCGAACGTAGAGCAAAAATGGTCTTTCTACAATTGGGGGTACGAAAATAGGTGGATTTGTAATGTACTGTTTGATGTCATTGAATGCTTGTTGGCATGCTTTATCCCAAACAAATGACACACCTTTATTCAATAAACAAGAGAAAGGTTGACATCTTCCAGAAAGATTTGATATAAATCTCCTAATATAAGCAATGCGACCCTGGAAGCCACGGAGTTCTTTCAGATTGCGTGGAGGACGCATTTCCAGAATTGCTTTAATTTTATCAGGATCAATATGAATACCTTGAGAAGTGATGACAAGTCCCAAAAATTTGCCATTGGAAACCCCCAAGAAAGACTTAGTGGGGTTCATCTTTAGTTGATGTTGACGCATCAACTCAAATACTGTCTTCAAGTCTTGAATGTGATCATCTTTTAATCAACTTTTGACAGCAATAGCATCCACATAACATTCAACTATTTTTTGCAGATGTTCTTGAAAGATATTACTCATGGTCCGTTGATACGTAGCACCGGCATTTTTCAGACCAAAAGGCATAACCGTGCAGTAATAAACTCCAAGGGGTGTACGGAAAGCGGTATGCTTTTCATCTCCTGGATGCATCTTGATGTGGTTGTATCCTGAGAATCCGTCCATGAAAGACATGCGTTCAAAGCCACATGTATTATCTATCATGACATCGGTGATCGGAAGTGGAAATTCGTCATTTGGACAAGCTGCATTGAGATCTCGAAAATCTATGCAAACTTAGACTTTTTTATTCTTCTTCATGACAGGAACAATATTGGCAACCCAGTCTGGGTGTTGTTCTTCTCGAACAAAGCTACATGTGATCAGCTTTTTGACTTCTACTTCAATTGCATCCATCTTATCTGGTCGAAAACGTCGCTGCTTTTATTTTATAGGTTTGGCATTAGGAAGAATATTGAGTTTATGGATAGCTATTTTGGGATCTAGACCTGGCATATTCTCATAACTCCATGCAAAGATGTCAATATATTTTTTTATCAACTTTATCAACTTTTTTTTCATCTTCAGAAAAGTTTTTGCTGATAAATATGGGCTTCAACGTAGTTTCATCTCCAATATCAATCTGGATGATTTCATCTTCTGTGGGTGGCTGTCATTGTTCAAATGTAAGCTCCCACTGAGTATCCATTTGTTGGGCCCAAGGGTTATTTTCAAATAGTTCAGACTCATCCTCTGTTTGAACCACATTAACTGAAAAGATATGTTCAGATTCGACATACTGGACCCCTTCAGAATCTGAGGATTATAAAGAACTGGAAGAAAATTCTTTTTCCATATCTTCATTAAGCACGTAGGACGTATCGTATCCCAAACCATGATGGGTTCGTTAATAAAACGGATCACCATATAATGGTAATCGTCTTCCTTTTCCCTGATTGAGGCCAAACATGGTTTTTAAATCGTATCCCATATTCTGGATAATCTTAAGAGATTGTTGACTATATCTGTCAGTTCTGATTTTTCCTTTATCCTTCTCTTTGAGAATATCTGTCTGGATAACAGGAATATTTCTAGCCAAACCAAACACAATTTGACGCTTGTTTTTCTTAGTAGATGGGATCACAAAATAAGAATCTTCATGACGTCTATAAGCCACACAAGCTTGTGATGATGAGGCAACAAGAAGAAAATAAGGAGTAGATATTAGGAACATCTGAGCATAGGGCCCAACATCTGCATGAGGAGGAAAAGAATTCTCCTTATAATTAATATATAAGGTTTCCTCTGTATTTATGTCAATTTTATGTTGATGACTTTGATTATCAAAAGTCATTCTTTTAATATATTTGACAGCCATATACTCCAAAAGGAAATCTTCATTAAAATAAGAAAGTACAGAATGATCAATATTTATATCATTGACAGATTGATTACTACGCTTTGGATTAATCATTAACGGACCACCATCCGTCTTCGGCGTAGACTTTCCAAGGTTGATGACTAGTTGTTCTGGATCAGTTGTACGAGAAGTACATCATTTAACCTTGATCATGAGAGGTTGAACTTGGCTCTTGACTGGAATTCTCACAGATTCCTCAGATGAAGCTTGAGTTCTTCCTTTAACCTTAATCATCAAAGGTTTATCATCACCAGGTTGGGGTTGAATTCGACCTTTGACCTTAATCTTCAAAGGTTGATCTTCCGAAGGCGATTGGTCCTCTGAAGGCGATTAGTCTTCTAAAGGTGATCGATATTCAGCCATATCAGATATCTCCTTCACAAGCTCCTGTGTATAGAGTATCGAATCAGAGAAATAGGCTTCAACACCTTTGAAAGGATTGAGATCTGCAAATTCAGTCTTCACAGTTCCCTGAGAATCCACATATTTGAAGTACTGATGGAGAGTTGAAGGAACAATATTATGCTCATGTATCCATGGTCTTCCGAGAAGGATATTATAATATATATCTGAGTTAATGACATAGAAAGTTGCCATGGTTCGAAGATCACCTATTTGAATCTTCAGACGAATCTTCCCCAATGGTTTACTCCTTCCAGAGTTGAAACCAACAATTGTCGTACTAGTGTAAGTCAACTAACTAGTATGAATCCTCAATGGTCGTAGCATACTTTGGAGAATAATGCTAATAGAAGATCCATGATCGATGTAAATCCTGTCAATTTCAGTAGAGTCAATATACCATGTGTAACACAGAGGCCTGGCATGTCTATTATGCTTTAACAGTATATCTTCTTGTGTGAAGGTAATGTTAGGAATGGATTCCATCACACTATGACATTGGGAACACGACAATGGTATATTGTCAGGACTTTTGAGTTGAGCTAAGCATGAATCTGCCTGTAGCAAAGCTTCGCTCAAAGTTTCTCGACTTTCTTTAGAAAGACGAAGTAACTCAAAGATAGAAAGTCTAGCCGGAGTATTAGCTAATTGGGCTAGAATATCAAATTTATAGGGTTTCATCACCCCTTGATTTGAAGCAGACTTCAGTGGGACGTCAAAACGTACTACATTCTGTTTCCCTTTTTCAACCACTGATGGTTTAGAAGGTCTTGCTTTAGTAGGAATAGAGGATGGCTGAATCGGTAGTGTTTCAGCTACGTCATCCATTTCTTTGGAAGTTCCCTCATAATCTTTGTGGTACTCTTTTCTAGATCACGTACCAGCAAAAGTCTCTTCTTCAGACTCAGGAGAATGAAGTACCATATTACAGGATTTAGTCTTCTTTCCCTTAGTCTTCTTCTTGTGAGAATTTTTATGAGGGACCTCAAATCCCAATCCGACAGTAGATTTTTGACCTTGAATTTGTAAAGGAACTCGTATTTCTTCATCATAGTTCTAGCCTTCCGCTTTTTAAAAGTTATAGCCCATCTTTTTCATAAGATGGACTGATTGTTGACTGTACATGTGAGTGGGTAGCAGAATTTCAATGGATGAGCCAACATAGGAAGAAGGAAACGAAACCTCTGTAGTCACAAGAGTAGAGACTTTCGGGATATGAGGTAAAATCCCAACATGAGCTTTTTCATAGCCAGCAAAAACTTGTTGTACCCTGTATAAAGGGACACTATTCATTACTAACCATTGTCGATGAGTAAGTTTGAGTTTGGTAGGAGGAGCCAAACTTGGAGGGCATATATTCAAACCCCTTAGCCTATCCCCCAAAGGAATGATGTCCCATAGATGATGCAAATCATCAAAATATGGGGTAACAACATGAGAAATCATATTGCCGGTTTTGACTTTTTGACCTTTTTTGGATTTTGAAGTTTTACTTTCATCCTCCATTTCAGGTACTAAGTCAGGGTGTACCCACATGATTTCACCATTTTTTAATGTGAGAGGCAATAGTCCTTCACTTTGCTCTCTAGCTGGGAGGAGATTCACAATCTTCATTATCGCCTTCAAAATTGGGACAATCCCATCTGGAACTTGCTATGGAGGAAAACCTCCAAATTGAAGAGAAATCATATTAGTTGTGACTGTATGCGCATCATTGGTTAAAGCGATGGCATTAGCATTTATCAACTCTTGAATCTTCTTCTTCAAAACATAGCAAGCTTTAGTAGGATGATTTATGTATCTATGATAGATACAATACTTGGGATTATCAGTCAGATTCACCTCATTAGGTCGTTTTGGCTCTAAAATCTGGAGTTTACCACTCTTCACAAGACATTGGAATATCCCTGGGATATCATTGTCATCGAAAGAGTACTCTTCTTTCGGTTTGGAAGACTCCAGATTATTTGGCGTCATTTTGGGTTTTGAAAGGTTCACCACTAGGGTTTCCTTCCCTTTCCCATTGCGATTGCCAAAATTGTTACCTGAAGAGGTTTTCTTTCCTTTGTCTTCAGAGGTGAAGATCGTCCCATGTTCATGAGCCAATCTACCATTGGTCTCGTCTAAAACTGCTGCTATAATAAACGAGGCCCAATCTGTGAATTGAGAGCCTGTAAAAACAACGATGGTTGTTCGCAGATTCATTTTGCATGTATTAATTAATGCTAAATTTGGCATACCAGGAGGTATTTTCAAAGTAGCCTGTCGAAAAAGTTCAATAAACATCCGAGTATCTTCTTTCTTTTTTTGTTTAATCTCTATTAAGGAGGACATATTCATGTCCATACCTCCTTCATAAAAACGAGAGAGAAACATTGCTTTGAATTCGTCAAAAGACGATATGAAATTATCGGGTAGACTGCGATACCAGTCGTATGCAGTACCTGTCAAACACCCAATGAAGACTCTTGTGAGGAGAGCATCATTCTTTTGCAGATACACAGTCATAATATCAAAATAATTGATATATTGACTAGGAGAAGCCTTTCCATCAAATAACACCATAGATTATGGCTTGAATTTTGGAGAAAAGGGTACATCATTCCAGTGAGGAGGATAAGGTTGCTTGATCCCCAACTTTTGAAGTTCATCCTTGTGCTTAAGAACTTCAAATTGTGCTTTTAACTCCCGGACTGCTTGAATAGCTTCACTAGTTTGAGGGAGTATATTAGATTGAATAGTAGTTGGATGTACCGTAACCCCGACTGGAGGTGATACATCCTCTGGAATGAGAGAGTCAGGAGATGCAAATTTCTGATTGACAACAGGCTCTTGATTCAGATTATTAAAAGGTATGTCAACCCTTTGACTATCTTGAGTTGGGGTAGTTACTTGCACTGGTGTTATCACTGCCGGTTGGACTGTTTGCTGAGTCGTTATTATCTGATGCATATTTTGTATCATAGCAAGCATATGCTTTATTGATTGTTCCACTGCAGAAAGACGTTGTTCTGTATTAGAAGTAGACGTCTCTTGTTCATCTCCGATAGCATAAGATTTAGCTTCTCTTGAACATATAGAGGAATTGGTGTAGAGATATGAATCAACACTATCAGTTTGACTCCAAATACTGGGTACCCCCAGCTTCTGAATCTGAAGATTGCAATGATCTTTGACTTCCTTACCGAGTATGCTGATATACCCCTTCAAAAGTATCAAGGATTCGGTTGAACTGTTGTTGACTTAGAGTCCGAGATGAATTGTGACTTGGACGTCGTCCTCTATTGATATGAGATGCCATATTGACTGATGCATAGGACAACTCATATTCTTGGTCATCAATTTGTTGCTGAGGTACGTTGTAGCTCAATCGATCGAAAACTGACCATTTAGAAGCATAATAGCAACATTTGATCACAATTTGGTGACACTCACAATGATAATTTTCTTGAGGGAGTATTATAGGAGATTTTCGGTTTTTACGCTTTTGTACAAGTAACTCGCGTAAATCAGAAGAATTAGAAGATGAGATTTTCTTTTTTATATTTGGGATAGTGAAATGTTTAGTCCCTTGTGTAAAAAGAAGGTTACTAGCTTCATTGGCAGAACCAAATTATCTATTTTTACGCGCCTGAAGTTGTGTGCATAAATCCTGAGATTTTTGTGCACAAAGAACACCATCAGCATTGCACATAATCTTAAGGTTTGGTACTTTGCGTAAAGCAGTATAAGAAGGTTGTTGGTGAAAAATAGAAGTTTTACCAACAATATGAGTCTTGTTTTTATGCTATACGCGTGTAGGCAAGTTCACTTTAGATGCAAAAGCATCGTTGTGAACTTTATCTACCATGTCACCGACAGGAAATTTGCCTTTACGCATAGAGCAAAAAACAGGAATATCTGCCACGTTACAGACGGGAGATTTACCCTTATGCGTAGAGCGCAAGACTTGAGTGTCTACCACGTCACAGACTGGAAACTAAATTTTACGCCCAGGGCGCAACACTTAAGTAGGAACTGCCTCGGCACAGACGAGAGCCCCAACGATTGGAGTGAGAAGAATTCCCTTGCCGTCAGAGACAATGGAGATATCAGAGGGTGCTTTGGATTTAGGAATCCAAACTTTACGCACCTTTCGTGATTTTTGTACGTTGGAGTAGCGAGCACTACCCCCAGTGTGAAGCATTTCTTCATAAGCAGTCTGGTCGAACTGAATGACCAGAGTATTCTTCGTCGATCCAATCGACACATCATTGTATTGAGCAATTGCCTTCTCGTCAGAGGAGAAAGTCGTCCCCAGCAGTGTCGCCATTTTGTTTCACTTAACAAAATGCCAAAAATGGCTTATGAAAGAAAATGAGAAAAGTATAAAAGTACAAATAGATTCTGGAGAGTATTGCTATGGAAGTCTGATATGAAAGCGATCACTTTGTTCCTTGGACCACACGATGATGATGAAGAGAACTGCTTGAAGATGATGAACAATCGGAAGAACTAAGTCACTAGAAAGGTATCGACACAATGGCACTGCTGGCACAGTCGAATGCTTTCCTGCTTTGTTTCACCATGTTCTTGAGAAAAAGTTGAAGAAATACTTCTGGGAAATATCACTCTGAAAGTATGAGTTTTCTTAGGCTCTCCTTCTCTGTAGTGTCCTATCTTCTATTTAAAAAAAATAAGTCTATTTATAGACTAGTCCCTCTGTGCGTAAAAAGTAACATAATTGGGTCTCTACGCAAGTAACTGCCACCCACAATTGAAAATCGACCTCTACGCGTGATGACATGTGTCCCATATAGAGTTGTAGTCTCTACGCATGCTGACACGTGTCCTACAACTTCAACAATATGGGGAGAGCACATACACACGTTCCTCGATAAGTGTGGCATGAAAGCCACGTATGCAAACCACGTTCTCATGTAGCCAGAAAAGATTGACCATAAAATAACCCAAAACGAACTTCTTGCGTAAAGCAGCAAACTTAGCGTAAAACAACCCAAAATAAACTTCCTGCGTAGAGCGGCTAAAAAGTAGCCTTGAGCGTATAGCTAGCTCAAATGAACTCTACGCCCACAAAAGTAGCTTAGATAGCCTTGAGCGTAAAAAAACTCAAATAACTTTCATGCGTAAAGGAAGCGGTCTCTTGAGCGTAAAGTAGCCCATCTGCATACTAAACGACAAGTGTTGGGTTTGGTGGAAAAATCTTCTTGGCTTCTGTGCAATATTTTGTCAGAAAATCATTCTGTCAGAGCAGTATCACACGCATTAAATGCGGTTTAGACAGCCTATCTCTCGCGTAAAGTCTGAGAATGATCTCGCGTAGAGTTTGAGGATGGCTCTTGCGTAAAGAAGCTTGCGTAGAGTTAGACTCTGGTTGATCTCTGCGTAGAGCTTGAATCTGACTTAGTTTGACTTGCGTACTGATTTTGCTTAAAGCTCTCAACTTCTTTTGACTTGGTCTATGAAGTTTATTTATGCTTCTACAGACAGTCTAAAGACGATACTACCCCTATGGCAGTCTATAAGTGTGAAATGTTGGCTCAACCAGTCTATTCCGAGAAATACGTCAAATGTTGGCATAGGTAATACAAAAAGTCGTACCTTCATCTCTCTACCACGTATCACAACAGGACAAAGTCTACAAACTTTACTAACAGGTACAACTCCTCCTCCAGTGAGGATTATAACATTCTTAGACAAGGGTGTGATGGGAATGCTATGTCTAGTGGCAAAATTAGTGGCTATGAATGAATGAGTGGCTCCAGTATCAAACAATGTAATGGGAAGAAATAAAGCAACTAAAACCATACCTGCTATGACCTCTGCCTTTGTCTTTATATCCTCCATAGCAAGCGAGAATGCCTGTCCAAAATTTTGTCCTATGCTTTGAGCTCTATCCTTGTTGTACTGTGCTCCTTGGGAAGGCAACGGTGGGAGAGGTGCTCCTGCAGCTAGTCGGGGAGCTAGGGGTGCTGAAGCTGTAAGCCTCAAGGCCTGTTGCACATGTACTAATGCTCGTTGCTCGGGGCAATCTCTGGCCAAGTGTTGACCCGATCCACATCTCATACATAATCCCAAACGAAGTCGGCAATCATCTCTAATATGGCCTTGCTTTCCACAAAGGTGGCAAGTAGGCTTCTGGTAGGATGTGGTCCTCTGCTGGTACTATCCTGTAGCCCTTCTGATAGGTCCTCCCTGAGTAGTTCGGGCCGGTGTAACTACTGGTGTATGGTGCCTCGAGGTCTGCTGCTGCTCCTTGTAAAGAATCTCCAGAGCACGAGCTTCTTCCAGGACAACTGAATGGGAGACTCGAGACTATGTAGTCGTATAAGACTTGAGCTCTGGTGCAAGCCCCTGGTGAAATCGCCTTGCCTTCTCTAACTCTGTCAGAATCAATCTCATACCAAATCTATTCAGGCGATTGAACTCTGAGTCATACTTATCTACTGTCATATTTCCTTGCTTCAGATAAAGGAACTGGTCGTAAAGACCCTCTCGAACATGAATAGGGAAGAATCTCTCATAAAATGCATCATAGAACTGCTTCCAAGTGATCCCAGTGCCTAATCGTCTCTCTTCTGCCTTCCACCAGTGGTGAACATTATCTTCTAACAGTAGGTCCACTGTTGTCATCCAATCTCGAGCTGGCAACTGGGATGCCTTCAGTAGCTTCTCTGTACTAATAAGCCATTGTGACACCTCTACTGGCTTCTCCGTTACTCTAAAAGCCTTGGGGTTCATATCTGTGAAATTCTTGATAGAGCCTTCATAAGGATGCAGAGCCGGTGCTGGTGCTGGTGCTGGTGCTGGTACTGGAGGTGGTGGTGGAGGTCTAGCCAAGGCTGCCATCATAGTCTGTCTTATCAGCTCAGTCTACTGCCACTAAGCCTGTATCATGCCGTACATAAACTGGGTTGTAGGGCTCCCATCAGTCGGTGGTGGAGGCATCTGAGGTCCCGACTATGGTGGAAACTGTTAAAGGAATGGTGGTGGTGGTGTCAGTGGTACATTTCCTTCCGATGGCATAGTAGTGGTCTGTCCAGCCTGGCTGACTGGGGGTGCTGCGATCATTGGGTGTACCGTCATCGGTGTCGTAGTAGGCTGCGACTGTCCTGGCTGGTATGGTGTCTCCGAAGTCATTGGAGGATTCTGTCCCTCCGGGGTAGCCTCTTCACCAGATATGAGGGCCAAGGCAGAAGTGCGTCCGCTTCTTAGATTCATACTGTTGGCACGAGGAAGAATATGACGATATTAGGAGAGGTTAGATGTGAGGTAATTCAAGTAATCAAAGGAATTTGAAAAAAAGTTTGGAAGTCAAGGAGGTAGTAGTTCTGGATGAGATACTATTCTTATTCCTATATGCAGGCATGTTGGGTATAGTCATATAATCCAACAATATTTTCTGACCTGCATGGGCCACCACAAAAAATATGTAACGCCCCAGCCCCAAAATACATAGGACCAAATACGTGAACATGCCAGCTGCACATGTACGAAGAATACTTCAATATATGGAATCCTCATATATGCACATAAGCTGTAAAAATAATCACATGCCAGAATAATATAATCTAATCTTATCACAGCTCAACACAGAAGATAATAGAGGCCAAATGATAAATAAGTGTATCAAAAGATATTCGAGTGAACATACTCACTCCAAACAGCTATAAAATAGTCTCATAAGATCGGAGTCCAACCTCCGCAAATAGAAAGCAAAGAGCTGTAACATGTCTGCAAAATATCTCAGTAAGTAATAGACTAGAAGTCAACAGGAGATGCCTCATCATCGATGTAAGATAGCTCAAACGCCGCTCCGTACTCCTATGGGAAATCGTCTAATCTTGGAGAGATAACCAGGTCCTCAGAGGGACGTAGCAAGATGCAAGAAAACACCATACCGTATAAACTGTGATAATATAATAGAAAAGAAAGGATGCATGCAATCAGGTTCCTGACTAATCTACTGTGAATATGCAGTTTTGAGAAACAATCCTTCAACGCATGAGCCATGGCTGAATATAGGATCCGGTATAGTCCCCTTTTGGACACCAGTGACCAAGCGCATAACGTTCAAAAATGTCAGTGGCCAACCTGAGAGGATAATCATACCCGTATCTCCAGCGGAGCTTTCGGGTTACAAGAGAAGTGTAATCGAAGCTCATATGTTAGGTATTGTTCTCCCCATCCAATGCCTAGTATCATTATCTCCACGACTGACATGTACCTCTAGTAACCGCCTAGTCTTCTAGCATAGTATTCTATTGGCAGTTACTCCTATCCGTCTCACGCTCCAAACGTATCGGTGGCCAGCCAACTACGCGGGTACGTGTCCTATATGTGAATTACATCACGTGGTAAAGCATGTGTCAAGGCCATATGAGATATACCAATACCTCAACATCAATGGGTGATCACTAGGCTAAGTCAATGTACAAGAATATAAATAAAGCGAGGAAACGACCGATAGAGTCGCTTGTACCCAAGTGTGACTTGGATGCACAGTTTTATAATATCAACAAATAAGAAATACTAAAAATAACAACTAAAAATAATAATATAATAATCATAGAGTAAGGTGGCAAGGTATCTTGCTTGATGGTGCAAAGTGGCAAGTCCAAAAAATCACAATGTCAGCCAAGAAACGTCACAATCTTTAAAAAACTCCGGATGCTGAAACAAACATCAAAAACATACTCAGTGTAAAAGATATACCTAGGAAACATCTGTCCAAAAGACTAATTCTGGAACAGGGGCAAAATCATAATTTCGAGTCAAAACAATGTCTACCGTTGGACCCGCTTTGTACCGAAACACGTGCCAAGGTCTATGGTCTCTAATGTTGTCAAACTATATGTCTACGGATTCAGTTTGTGGAGAGAAACTCAACGGTATGTCCAGTTTTAGATTCCGATGAGTCGTATACAAAATCGCCCGTTTGAGTGGGTTGCGGGCCCGCTAGAAGGGGTTCCGGTCGACCTTCTCAAAATTGAACCAAAATTGGCACACATGACCAGAATTTTAATTCGAACCTGTTGGCGCAAGTTTCGTCTCGATCCGACGACTGTACGTAAAGTTAGGCAAAGTTTGCAAATTGGCGATGCGGGGGTATCTTAACGGATACGGACTGATTTCGTCGCGCATACACGACGAAACTGAGTTTCGTCAGTTCCCACACTTCGGCAACATCCATACGCGCCTTTTGATGTGTATAGTGTACGACCACGTCGCCCGGTTTGTCGGGGCACACGTCGTATCGAGAAAAAATTCAGAATTTTATATATATTTAACACAGTTTTTCCTCCAACTTCAACATCAATTTACTTTTTACACGTTAATCAAAACGATGATCCAGAAGATGCGTTGTGATCTCGGTTATGTTGTCTTTTACAGTTTTCAATTAGTTACTACAAATTTTTAATGTACGGCAAGAAAATTGGCCGATAAGTTGTCGTTTAGAATTGGTTTTAACAGTCCAGAAAATCTAATTTTTTTGCTAACTTTGGTTCGATTTTTTGAACCAATTAGATGGTCATGTCGAAATACATCTAGAGGATCTCGAAGAGGGTCAAGTCTACTTTCCATAAAATCTTACGAATCAAAAATCGGAGTTGCGAGTAAAAAGTTACGTTGCCGGGATGTAGGGTACCTTGAGTGGGAAAACTGCTCCGTGGATGACGAGGGACTGACTTTCGATGCTCCGTTTGTCGCGCACACAACTCCGTTGCTAGTGAAACGAACTCGTAGATGAATAGGGGATGTTCTGCCATAATTTTTGTTTTGGGAGTCTAGGGTTTTGAGGTCTGTGGAGGAAGTTATATATGTAACAAGTTAAGCTAAACCTAATACTACTAGGATTGAATCAAGGCTACTTATAGTTGGGTGCTCACGGGTTGTGCTTGCGGATTATAGGCGCGCTGCAGCAGCAGCTTATGAAGGGGGGCCTGCCCACTTAAAGTGGGTGGGTGCTTTCTTTTTCTTTTTTCTTTTTTTCATTCTTTTTATTTATTAATATTCTTTTTTTCTATTTCATTTTTCTTCTCTATTCTATTTTTTCTATTTTAAATTCTATTTTCTATTTTTCTATTTTAAATTCTATTTGTTATTATTATTATGATTATTTAACACACTAAATATTAGTTTTATTTTTCATATTTGTACAAATTCCATACGAACTTAATTTAAATAATTTAATAAATTAGGGGATTTTACATCCTACCCAACTTAAAACAATTTCGTCCTCGAAATTAAACTAAAGTAGGGGGATGCAATGCAATGGATATGCAAGGGACTGCTAAGGAACTAATATGCGTAAGACACACCTTGGTCTTCGAACAAATGAGGGTAGCGATTCTGAATGTCATCCTCGTGCTCCCAAGTAGACTCTCCTGGCGAGTGATGCTTCCAAGCCACGCGAACCATTGGAATAGATTGATTCCGCAACACCTTCACTCGACGATCAAGAATGCCTACCGGTTGCTCTTCGTACGACAAGCTCGATCGAATTGTGATCTCGGAGTAATCAAGCACATGGTTGCCGTCCGCTACGTACCTCCTCAGGTGAGATACATGGAATACGTCATGCACTCCCTCTAGCGACGGTGGCACGGCCAATCTATAGGCAACCTCTCCAACACGTTCCATGACATCGAAAGGCCCGATGTACCTTGGACTCAACTTGCCACGTCTTCCGAATCGAATCATGCCTCTAGTGGGGGATATCTTCAAGAAAACATGGTCGCCTTCCTTGAACTCCAAAGGTCGCCGACGATTATCTGCCCACTGCTTCTGTCGATCCTGTGTTGCTCGTAGGTAGTCTCGTATCTTCGTTACCTTTCCACTGTGCTCAAGACTAACTCGGGACCCAATAGCTATCGCTCTCCTATGTCGCTCCAACAAACAGGAGACCGACACTTCCTCCCATATAATGCTTCAAACGGAGCCATCTGAACGCTCGCTTGATAGCTATTGTTGTTAGAGAACTCCACAAGATAAAGGTGGTCTTCTTATGATCCTCCAAAGTCAAGCATGCATGCTTGCAACATATCCTCTAGCGTTTGAATGGTACGCTCCGACTGGTCGTTTATCTGCGGATGGTACGCCATGCTAAACTTCAACCGTGTGCCTAAACTCTCTTGTATGATCCTCCAAAAGTGTGAGGTGTATCTCGAGTCGCGGTCCGACACAATACTAACAGGCACACCATATAATCTCACAATCTGCTCCATATACATCTCTGCCAATACCTCTGTCGACTGGCACACTCTAAAAGGTAAGAAATAGGCTGACTTTGTAAGTCTATCAACAATCACCCAAACGGCATCTTGTCCACTAGGACTACTAGGAAAACCCGTGACAAAATCCATAGTAATGTGCTCCTACTTCCACTCGGGAATGGGTAGCGGCTGCAATAAACAGCTGTCCTCTGGTGCTCCGCCTTCATTTGTTGACATACCAAGCACTTGGCAACGAAACGAGCGATGTCTCGCTTCATTCCGTGCCACCAATAATACTGTCGTAAGTCGCGGTACATCTTGGTTCCTCCGGGATAAATAGAGTAAGTCGAATTGTGTGCTTCTGCCATCAACTCCTGCCGCAACTCTCCATTAGGAATATAAATACGATCACCACATCGTAATGTCCCATCGGGATGGATCCTTAATCCCGTCTGCTCTCCTACTTCAGTCCTCTCTTGAAGTCATCAGAATCTAGCATCTGTAGGTAATGCCGCCATGATCCGCTCTACTAATGACGATTGCACTTGGAGTTTGGCTAATACGCCTTCTGCTCCAGGCAATACTACTTCAATACCAAGCTGCTGCATGTCTCGGATCAACTCCTTCTGCGTAGTCAAGAAGTGTACCATAGGCTTACGGCTTAATGCGTCTGCCATGACATTAGCTTTGCCCGGATGATAACGTAGCTCGATCTCGCAATCCTTCATCAACTCCAACCAGTATCGCTGTCGCATATTCAACTCTTTTTGTGTGAACACGTACTTGAGGCTCTTATGATCAGTGTAGATATCAACCTTCTCGCCGTACAAGTTGTATCTCCATAGCTTCAAAGCAAAGATAATCGCTGCGAGCTCTAGATCGTGGGTCGGATAACTCTTCTCGTGCACTCTCAACTGTCTCAATGCATATGCTACTACACGACCGTGCTGCATCAATACACATCCTAATCCTTTCCCGGATGTGTCACTGTAGATCACAAATCCTTCCGGGCCCGATGGTAGTGTAAAGATTGGTGCAGTGGTTAAGCGCTTCTTCAACTCGTCAAAAGCGGCTTGACACTCCTACGTCCATATAAACTCCTGATCCTTGCAAGTGAGTCGAGCCATAGGCCCCGCTATACGAGAGAAATCTTCTACGAACCTTCGGTAATAACCTGCAAGTCCAAGAAAACTTCTCACAACGGAAGCTGGTGTGGGAACGGGCCATGCCTTAGCTGCTGTGATCTTTTCTGGATCTACTAATATGCCGTCTCCAGTAATAATGTGTCCAAGAAATGATACATTCTTGAGAAAGAACTCATACTTGCTAAGCGTCGCGAAGAGTCATTCATTCCTCAACGTCCCTAAAACAATCCGTAGATGTTGCTCATGCTCCTCTTGACTCTTAGAGTAAATCAAAATATCATCTATAAAGACGACTACAAATTTGTCCAAGTACTGGTGAAAGATCTTGTTCATTAAATTCATGAAGACTGCGGGAGCATTGGTCAAACCAAAAGGCATGACCAAGAACTCGTAGTGTCCAAACCTCGATCAAAATGCCGTCTTCGGGATGTCTTCTTTCCAAACCTTCAGCTGCTGATAGCCCGATCGTAAGTCAATCTTGGAGAATACTTTTGCTCCACTCAGTTGATCAAATAGATCGTCTATTGTAGCCTCCCTTTCCAGAAATTTTTGAAATATTTTTTATTATTTTATTTGATTTAAATAGTGATTTTAGAATTTTATAAATAATTATTTAGTTAATTATTACGATAGGTGACTTTAGCCATGGTTGAGTTTTAAAATACCACATGACTAGGAATCATGGCACGGATGGTACAGTGGCGTGCCTTGACTAGTGTTTAGCCATGGTAGGGGAATACCGAACCATAGGGATGTCCTAACTAGGAAAACCAGGTCAAGTTATGACATGACCATTATAAATAGCTTAATTATTCATTATTAATATTATTTGACGTTTAAGTGACCCGGTTGTACCAAACTGGTCCGGACACGACCTGAACCTAACCGAGCGCATGTAATCTTGTAGTGAGACCAAAGACGACCATGTAGGCATATATTGTGTGTGTATAAATAGTTCCTAAAATATTTGGATATTGATGTACATTTTTTAAATTAATTGAATATTTGTACAAAAATTGGTATTTTTTATTATTAAATATTTTTTTTACAATAATTATATAATTTCTTGGACCCGGATAAGGGTGAGTAGTATGGATTCACCAAACCACCAGTTAAGTATTATTTTATTATTTTTGTGGTGATTAAATGAATATATTTGTTGCTATTAGATATTATTATTGGTTAATTGAGTATTTCTTGATATATATAAATATATGAGGTATATATGTATATAGATGTGTACATGTATAGATATATATGTGTATGTATAGATAAATATATTATATATGGGTGTATGTATATAAGTATATAAAGATATATGTGTGTACGTGGCGTATATGTGTAAAATATATATATATATATATATATATATATATATATATATATATATATATATATATATATTTGTGTGTATATATATAGATATACATATAAATAGAAATAGAAAAAGAAAAAGAAAAAGAAAAAGAAATAACAATAAAAATCCCAGCCCAGCCCAGGGTCTCACTCCCCAGGCTCAGACTGGCCCATGCAAACCCGCATGGACCTACAAAGATTTTCCCCAAGCAGCAGCACTAAGCCACCCGCGCTGTGCAGCAATCCCAGGCCAGCCCGATATTACTCAGCTCTGTTCGAGCAAACAGAGCCCCCACACTCGTATATATATATATATATATATATATATATATATATATATATATATATATAAATATATATATATATATATATATATATATATATATATATATATATATATATATAAGGTAAGGCATCGAAACCCCAACCCTAAAAACCCTAACACCAGACCGCCGCACCACCCCGTGCGACCACCCCGAGCCTCCCCTAACGTCAGACGACCACCCCCGATGCCTGCACGTCGGAGTTCGACGGCGGCGTTCGCCGGAAAAGCATGCGCAAAACAGGGGAGCAATCGACAGCAGCAGCAGCCCAACGAGGCCACTTCGCGAAGAGTTTTTGCAGCGCGTGATTGATCGTTCATCGATCTACAAATTTGGGTATGAACACAACCCATACAACTTCCAACACCTTTTTTTAATTCAAATTTATATGCTATAGATTGCCTAGAAGATCGATGCAAACTTACCCGAAAAACTATCAAAACAGGACATATACGATATTCCAGACGTCTGATTTGGATGGCAAACCATTGCCAATCCAACGACCTATTCGAAAATCTAAATGAACAGGTATTTAGACAACATATACGACAGTAAAACCCTTTTTATGGATCCTGATTTCATTAAGTAGGTTCAAAGTTATTTGATTCTAAAGTTTAGAAAAAAAAACCCGTTTTCAAAATATTAGAAAATCATAAAAACCCACGGATACCACGTGCGTCCCGCCAATCCAGGCGACGTGCTCGCAAACCGAAAGCATCAAAAGGTGCGTAATAGTTTCATGGACGTGTGGGCTTTGACGAAATTCAAATTGGTCGCGTGTGCGCGACGAATTTGATGCGTATCCGTCGAAATTCACCGTATCGGCCTCTGTGCAAACTTTCCAATTACTTTGTGCACGCTCGTCAGATCGAGACGAAACTTGTGCCAACAGGACCGTATCATTTTTTGGTCCTGTATGCCAATTTTG
>JANAVB010029217.1:6727677-6782677 GCA_029216955.1 Iris pallida | reverse complement strand
CGTATCCGTCAAAATTTACCGTATCGGTCTCTGTGCAAACTTCCTAATTACTTTGTGCACGCTCGTCAGATTGAGACGAAACTTGTGCCAACAGGACCGTATCATTTTTTTGGTCCTGTATGCCAAGTTTGGTCCGATTCTGAGATAGTTGATCGGATCGCCATTTCGTGGGCCCTACGGTCCGATTCAACAGGCGATTTTGTGCACGGTCCACCAAAATCCATAATTGGACATACCATTGGGTTCGTATAATAAAAACGAATTCATAGACATGTAGTTTGACGACTTTAGAGACCATTGACTCTGGCATGCTTTTCGGTGCAAAGTGAGTCCAACGGCGGACATCGTTTTTGCCCAAAATTACCGTTTTGCCCCTGTGTCCAGAATTGGACTTAAGGACAGGCAATCCTAGCTAATTTACCTATTCTGAGACTGTTGGCATTGTCTGTTTCAGCTTTCGAAGACAGTTGTGATGATTTGGACTTTATGGCTTAGTAGTGGACTAGATTGTTATTGGATCTGCGTGCAACCTCCAGGCAAGATACCTTGCCTCCCTCTACAGTTTATTTACATGCATATTTCTATTATTACATAGTTTTACTAGTAGATTATTGACATATGATTGTACGTCGTGCGTGCTAGTATATATATATATTGGTCCTTGTTTGTAGTAGCTCTGTAGTTCATATTGGATATATATATATCGTCTTTGTTTATAGTTAATTTCGTAGTTCATATTGGATTAATTCTCTCGTGTATCTTGATTGGGTCGTGTCGGTTCATCACCTGTACTTGGATTGAGTCGCACCGTGTCATAGGATGAATAAGTCATAACGGAACTGTTGTACCTTGAATTCTTGAAGCTAACCTACGAGTCTAAACAAGGGGTGAGGGTTAGTAGATATCTGTCCACACATGCGAGTCCACACTAGGGGCGAGGGTGATTTCGTGAATCTAACCTGCGAGTCCACACTAGGGGCGAAGGTTAGTAGTATTTGAAGCTAACCTGTGAGTCCACATTAGGAGCGAGGGTTAGTAGTTATTGATCCACACCTGCGAGTCCACATTAGGGGCGAGGGTGATGCTAGCCTGCGAGCCCACACTAGGGGCGAGGGTTAGTAGTTCAAGCTAACCTGCGAGTCCACACTAGGGGCGAGGGTCAGTAGTTGTTCAAACCTGCGAGTCCACACTAGGGGCGAGAGTTTGAGTATTCGATTGGTTATCCATTGACATCGTGATATCGTGTTCTCTTGTTCTTCTCCAGCAGTTCGTTTATGCGTAGTGGTTCTTTCAGTCGTGTATAGTCATATTTTCGTGTTGATTTGTCTTTTCTCGTTTATTTCCTGTATTTCTTTATTGCATGATAAACTACTAGATAGGCATGTTTTTATGTATCTTGCTATGTCCCCTGAGGATCTGATTATCTCTTCAGGTTTAGCGATTGCATAGAGTTAGCTAGTAGTTCTGGATGGCAGATGTGATGATACGCTTGCGGGATTCAGGTATCGTTATTGTGTTTATTGTTCGCTCGTACTTTCATTCCTTACAATGAGATATCTTATTTTTTGATTTAGTTTTAGACTATTGTTATTTTCTTAGATTCTTATCGGATATATATGCTAGTGGGCTGCAGACCACGACCCACACTTGTTTATTCTTGTTTATTGTTCTTATTGTGGATTGAGATATAGTTTTGCCTTGCCATGATTAGGCCCATTGCTATAGTCGTGACAGCGTTTACGTATTCGAGTCGGGCCGGAGTCCGCTTGATGCGTAGCTGGCTTGCTCACGAGCTCACGTCCGAAAAAACGGGTGTGGGTCATGACATCTATACAAGGCAATGGATACTTATTCTTCACCGTCACTGCATTCAAAGCTCTGTAATCGATGCACATGCGCACTGTCCCGTCTTCCTTAGGCACAAATAAAGCGTTTCTCCAATAAGTCATCAATCTGCGTCTTCATCTCTACCAACTCCTTGGGTGCCAGACGATATACTTGAGATGAAATAGGCTCGGCTCCGGGAATAAAATCAATATAAAACTCAATGTCTCGGTCGGGTGGCAGTCCTGGCAAATTTTCGGGAAATACATTGATAGGGTGCTGAGGGGTGTACTGCATCATTATGTGAGTCCCCAATGTGGGTGCATCACAACTCTCTCCTTCTTCTTTGGTGAACTCAAACTCCATCATATTTGACGGTCTAAAGACGATACTGCCCCTATGGCAGTCTATGAGGGCGAAATACTGGCTCAATCAGTCCATTCCGAGAACCACGTCAAATGTTGGCATCGGGAATACAAGAAGTCGCGCCTTCATCTCTTTACCATGTATCACTACAGGCCAAAGTCTACAAACACCACAAACAGGTACAACTCCTCCTCCAGTAAGGATTCTAACATTCTTAGACAAGGGTGTGATGGGAATGCTATGTCTAGTGGCAAAACTAGTGACTATGAATGAATGAGTGGCTCTAGTATCAAACAATATAATGACAGGAAATAAAGCAACTAAAACCATACCTGCTATGACCTCTTTCTCTGTCTCTATATCCTCCACAGCAAGCGAAAACGCATGTCCAAAATCTTGTCATATGCTTTGAGCTCTGGCCTTGCTGTACTGTGCGCCTTAGGAAGGCAACGGTGGGCGAGGTGCTCCTGCAGCTGGTCGGGGAGCTGGGGGTGCTGAAGCTGTAGGCCACAAGGCCTGATGCGCATCTACTAATGCTCGCTGCTCGGGGCAATCTCTGGCCAAGTGTTGACCCGATCCACATCTCATACATAATCCCAAACGAAGTCGACAGTCATCTCTATTATGGCCTTGCTTTTCACAAAAGTGGCAAGGGGGCTTCTGGTATGGTATGGTCATCTGCTGGTACTGTCCTGTGGTCCTCTTGATAGGTCCTACCTGAGTAGCTCGGGCTGGTGTAACTGCTGGTGTGTAGAAGCATAAAAATTTCAGCAAATAAAGTCTTATGCGCCCAAGCCAAAGGAGGACATATGCGCCCAAGTGAAGCTCCTATGTGTTCAAGTCACCCTGTGAAGCTCCTATGCACCCATTATCCTATAATGCTCTATGCGTCCAAGCCTGTGAAGCTCTATTCGCCCAAGCCACCCCCTGTGAAGGAGGGCACATAGCATGAAACAGGGCTATGCGCCCAAGCCTGACTCAGTCAAAGCTATGATCAAAACGTGCACCGAAGCGTACGGCCACGTCAATCTCCAGGAGCAGTCGTGCACCGAAGCATGCGTCCACGTCAACACCACGACCAACCCACGATCTCACAACCTGCATGCGCCTACACCCTATGTGTCCAAGTCAAGACTATGCGCCCACATGAAAACCAGTGTGTTTTTAACATATGTGCGTATAACATCATTCCGGCTCAAGAACGACTATAAAAAGGGGTCTCATCCCTCTTCAAAACACAGAACGGAGAGCATTTTCAAGAGCCAAATTGCTGTACTTCTTGCCAGTGAGCCGAGAGTTAGCAATTTTCTTATGTTTTCTTCTACTTTTGTAATCGGAGTGTCAACAGAGTATAGGAGCAACTGCCGCTCGATCTCCATCGTCCTATTCCCCAGAATTCTTTTTGTACTCGGGGATCCTCAGCGCAGGATCTCTCTGGCATACTCGATTTGTGGTGCCTTGCACCAGTAAAAAAAAGATAGCGTTTCTTCTTTTTTTGTATGTGTCCACAAAAATGGCGACTCTGCTGGGGACTACCTTTTCCTCTGAGGAGAAGGTGGTGATGCAATCCGATATCGACAAAGTGGGGAGCACTCAGAAGATGTTGATCGTAAAATTTGATCAGCATGCATTCGAAGAGATGCTCTCGAGGGATGGCTCTACTCCCTCGAAATCAGCGAAGCCTAACAAGTCTCGCAAGACTTAGCTTTCGAAGGCTTCCTGTGCATATCCTCTTAGGGTCATAGCAGATATGCAACTGGAGGACTCTGTCACATGGACGCATGACTCTGCCACAGATGTTCCCTAAATGGAGAAGGCTCACACCGTTCCGGGCTCTACTATCCCAGTAACTTCTTTCCTGTACAACCAACAACAGATTGTTGGACGCTCGAGACTTGGCAAAGGAAAATACTACGATGCCAAGAATCGGGGTATACAACACTCTGGGTAAACCCAGCGAGGCTCACAAAAGAAGAAGGCAAAATTGGGAGAAAGCAGCACTGCTCCACCAAGCATGCGCCCAAAGCCATGCACCCAAGGGGATGTTTGGGCACATAATCCCAACCAGAATGCCTCTGTCTTCAACAGACTGGACATCCAGGGTCATGCGCCCAAGGCTATGCACCCAGGCTCACTGGATCCATACTATACACCCACATCAAGGAGACTCAAACATGCTGTCAAGAAGCATGCGTCCAAGGCCAGTCTCTAAGGCCTATGCGCCCACAGCAAAATGACAGGCCCCAACGCGTATAGCACGGGGCTGCCTTCAAGGACATCATAAAACTTAGGTGTGGGGGTTGCCCCTGCACGTGAACTAAGTCTAGATTCGCCAACTCTCCTTACGAACTAGCATGCAAAGCTTGGCGATGCATGCAACATGTGTTGTACGGCAAAACTCCTTTTTGCGGACTTGTGCGACATGATAAATCATAAGCATAAAGTGAGAGAGGACATAACAATTCATAGTGCACATTCGTGCACCAGTATTGTTATCAACTGTTGTTGCTCCAAAGTAACAAGAGTGCCTCAGAAAAAGTCCATGTTTCGATGGTTGTACTTCTCCGACGATAAAAAGCCGTTATGTGTCTCATCCAACATGGTTTCATGGGGTCCTCCTTACGGAAGCCCCAATCAAAGACGGTGGACCACGAACCCAACTTTCTCTCTCAGTTCCGTGAAAAGAAAAGGGCGAAGTCTACCAACAGAAGGCCAACAGGCTATCACATCTGAAGAAGTCTATATGGGCACCTGGTCAAAGGCGAGATTCCGTACAGAAGATAAAGAAACCCAAGCTGGGGGTAGTATTCCCTCAGGGTCTGAAGCAGATAACCCTAACACTGGGGGTAGTCTTCCAGAGGACGACGATCTCTCCGAGTCTGATGGTGACTATCTACATCCTCTACCTGAAGACGAGGGACTTGCCCACTCAGAGACAGACAGTATCAGTACTAGTTGTACTGTTTCCTCTGTTCATCCTCGCATATTATCTACATACATGACAGACGGAGAAGGACCTGAAGAAGCTAGTGACAAGACCAGCAAACGGCTAGAGTATCTGGAAACAGCATTCGCCAAGATCACTGATATAATTACCAGTATCATGGCGGTTCAAGCTGCTGGGGGTGTTCCTCTACCTCAACAATATGTCTCGGCTCACGCTAGTCTGGCACATAGCAACAACACTCCTTCTCTACAAAAGGAGTATCATTCCATTGTGTCTCCTACAAATCTTACAAATGCTGGGGGTGGTCCTTCGCCAACGATGCCTGACAACCGTTCAGCAGCTGTTTCGTAACATCTGCTCAAACAACATGATGCACTTGATTCCCTGGTTGCCCGTCTCGACACTATCTCATACAAAGATGAGTTGGAGAAGATGAGGATATCTCAACCTTATCTTCCTGAGTGGGAGAATGTAACTTGCCCTCCTAACTACAAGTCGCTGACGCTGAATTCATTCGACGGATTAACTTCTCCTCGTCAACACATGACGTACTTAAACACGCAGACTCTACACTTGCCCAGAGATGATCCGTTCTTATCGAAGCTGGTTATTAGCACCTTGCAGGGGGTAGCTTTTGAATGGTTCTGCAGTCTGTCTGACGGATGTATCAATTCATTTAAGGACTTAGAGAGGTTGTTCCTTATTAGGTTTTATGAGAGTAGCATGCATGTTAGTATGTCCACCCTCATCGAGACCAAGCAAAGGAGGACCGAGTCTGTCATTGCCTTCATCGAACGCTTCAGGCGGCTAGCACTGATGATGCCCTTCGGTATACCAGACTCAGAACTTATGGATACTTGTCGACATAACTTTCTTCCTACGGTGAAGTTTTGTCTGGGTATACATAAGTATGATACATGGCCCGCTTTCATTGCGTCCGTTGATGCTGCTGAAAATGACGTTCCTAACCTGGAACTACTGGGGTTGAAAACACCCAAATCCGAAGATATGGGCAAGCATCCTCAAACTATTCCTGTCCGCGGGGGTAAAGGGAAAGAAGTCCTAAAGGTCGACACATCCAAAGGAGCTTCCAATTCTCAGGACACCTCCGACAAGCCTAGAGAGACCTTCTCCTTTGATGAAGACGATGTCATTACCATCTTTCATACATTGACAAAGGATAATAAACTGACATTGCCTCTACCACGACGTCCTACAGAGGCGAACCAGTTCAACGATCACAATTACCGTCTCTATCATCAGTACGTGCATCATTCCACCAAAGACTGCATCATCCTGAAGAAGAAGATACAATAGCTTATCGATAGCCAAGTGATCAACCTCGAAGCTGAAGACAAGGTCGTATCTTCTAACATGATCTCTTTTCAGTTTGGTGACTTTCCTCCTACAGAAGTCCCAAATGGCATGGTCCCGATTCCCAAGGCAATAATGGAAGTTGTCAACCTACCACCAGCTCGCAACTCAACCTTAGTGCCAATAACAACTGAACATGGTGATATCATGTGGGTCCATTCGTACCTTATGTAAGAAGTGACTCAGGGGGTGGTACCTTCCAAAGCAAAAAGGGGCAAGAAATACATGTCATGCCATATGGTATCAGCTCCCATCTACGAGGTTCTATCTAGCGAGACGCGATCGGGGAAAACTTATCTTCGGATATACGACCCTGCACAAGAAGAAGCAGTACCGCCTCAACCTCCTGCTGCCCCCATAAGCTCAGAATCCGGCCTGTCTAAGCCTCCAGCTTCGGACAAAGCCAAGCAGAAGGAGATACGATTTGACAAGTCTCTGAAGACGCCAACTCCCGAAGGCATGGATCGGCCCTACAACTTTAATATACTGGCACAGCTAGCCAATACACCTGCCAAGTTATCTCTGTTCGATTTGTTGCGACTCTCCAAAGAAATACGAAAGGCCCTAATCGAAGCTTTACTACATGCCGACTCTTATCTCGCTGAAGTCAAAGCCCCTGCTAAAGACCCTGTCTCCTGTCCTCACTGCCATAGTACTATGGAAGTGGTGCCCAATATCACCTTTTCACAGGAGAACATGCTACTAAAAAATAATCGTCATGATAGACCCTGGTACTATACAGGGTACATCGGGGCAATCAAGGTGGACCGTATGCACATCGATCCAGGCTCCTCCCTCAGCATCATTTCTAGAAGTTTGCTTCAAATTTTGGGAATCCCTCTACATAAGCTGTCTGCAACCAACATAACTATTATAGCTTTCGATGCTAGTCGAAGCCACCCGCTGGGCAAGATCCGTCTCAAGTGCCAGATCAGTGATCTCTGAACGGAGGTTTCCTGCTATGTGATCGATGCCAATATATCCTACAACATCTTGTTGGGACGTCCATGGATACATAAGAACATGATCGTTCCTTCCACACTTCAACAGTGCTTTAAGTACGTCAATAGCGACGGTATCGTGAAGATAGAATTTGTCGATGTCGATCCTTTCAAGGACATCGAAGCTTACTATGGAGATTCGGTACTTTACCAATCTCAGCCCCCCAAAGATGACGGCAACGAAGCTAACAATGAAGCTGAAGCAAGTTCATTCTCCAATGATGGTCCCCTGATTATCAGAGTCAAAGGACGTACTACTCTAAAAAGTACTATGAAGCTTCTCACAATCTGGATGAAAAAGAAGAACCCTGACAAGGTCAAACCATTGACCATCACTCTCAGCAAAATACCCCGGGGGGGAACCTACTGATGTCCGTCCTCCAAATCCTGAAGAATTATCCTACATGGTGAACTCGGCCAAGACTGTGGCTCCTCTTCTAGATGATGATCCTCTCAATGAGTTTATCAATACTCATAATAATGTAACTTCAGCGGATGATGTTATCCCTGAAGAAGAACTTGCGTATTTCCTTAGTAAAGGTTTATCTTTGAATTACTTTGATGTCTATCAATCTGTAAACCACTACATAGATACGATATACGCTCTGGCGCACGACATAGGACTACACCTCTGTATGCCGGTCACGATGCCTCACTTACGGGAAAAAGTTTACCCAGAATATATCCATTACTTCATCGTTCCAGCCAGAAAGAAGGATGAAGAACTAATCATCTTCGGTCATACAATTGGCGATAGAAAGTTCGTTCCAGACTCTACTTCTTCCAAGCACAACACAGAAGCTGACTATGACTCTGGAAAAATGCAACTTTTCTGATATAGTTGGCAGGCCAAGAATATCATCCAAAACATGGGATATGACATCAAAAGCGACCAAGGGCTAAATTACGGTCGGGACGACGATTGCCAATACGACACTTTGCTCCTTCCGGCAAACCGGAGAACTACTATCAACGAAACGGTGTTGGTTTGGGCTATGTCACTCCTCTAACAACTCCCGAAAGATCAGATGATGATGCAGATCGTTGTTCTCATTCTTCTGACTCCTTCCTTTGGGACTCAGACTCCAGTATTGGCAACATATTCAAAGCAACTCTGTCCGTCAATATAGTTTCTGTGACCAAATTGCAGACGATGTCCAATCGATCGAGCTTAAACAATGGGCTCAAAAGATGGACACTAGGTTGGAGCTGTGCTTCGAACAACGTAAACCACCTACCGAAGACGAAGTTATCTAAGTCAATTTACGAAATGAATCATCCTTTAAACTAATCTTCATCAGTAAAAGTTTATCTGACGAGGAATGCCAATCTCTTATACAACTTATACGAGAATACATCGACGTCTTCGCATGGAGCTATGAAGACATTCCAGGCCTGGATCCTAAAATCGCCATGCAACGCCTGAATATTTCATCTAAAGTTAAGCCAGTGAAGCAGCAACAATAACGATTCCGACCAGATGTCATGAAGGCCATCGAAAATGAAGTCAATAAGCTCATTGTCTGTGGATTCATTCATGAAGAACAATACCCTGACTGGGTTGCCAACATCGTTCTAGTCATGAGAAAGAACGGTAAAGTTCAAATTTGTATCGATTACCGTGATTTGAACTCTGCATGCCCGAAGGACGAGTTCCCTCTACCAATCACCGACGTAATGATCGACAATACTTGCGGCTTTGAGCGGATGTCCTTCAGGGATGGGTTCTCAGGCTACAACCAGATCAAGATGTTCTTCGATGATGAAAAGCACACATCTTTTCGAACACCGTTGGGGGTATACTACTATACGGTGATGCCCTTCGGATTGAATAATGCAGGGGCGACAAACCAGCGAGCCATAAACACAATTTTTTGCTATCATTTGAACAAAACAGTGGAGTGCTACGTATACGATATCATAGTTAAAAGTTGTCTCAAGGGAAACCACCTATAAGACTTGAGAACGGTGTTCGAACTAATGCGTGCACACCAACTCAAGATGAATCCAACCAAGTCTTTTCTGGAAGTCTCCAACGACAAGTTCTTTGGTTTCGTCCTCACTTCAAAGGGTACACATCTAGACCCAGAGAAAGTGAAGGCTATCATCGATATGCATCCTCCAAGAAACCTTAAAGAGCTACACGGACTACAAGGAAGGCTAGCCTACATCAGACGATTCATTTCGAACCTCTCTGGAAGGTGTCAACTATTCACTCAGCTCATGAAGAAAGGCGTATATTTTGTCTGGACTGAACAATGTCAACGTGCGTTCGACGACATCAAGGCGTATCTCACAAGCCCTCCAGTATTGGTAGCTCCAATAATGGAGAAGCCTTTCTTACTATATGTTTGTGCTATGGACCATTCTCTTGGTGCCCTCCTAGCTCAGAAGGATGAAGGCGGCCATGAACAGGCAATCAACTACCTCAACCGCACAATGGTGGGTACGAGCACAGATACACACCTTTGGAGAAGGAATGCCTTGTACTAGTATTTGCCATCCAGAAGACATGCCACTATATGTCTGGGCAGACTATCCACATCATATCTAAAGTCAATCCTCTCAGAATACTCATGACTAAATAGGATTCTCTCAATTCCCGTTTAGCTACATGGGCAATGCTATTGACTCCGTATGATATGCTCTTCGTTCCTCATAAGGCAGTAAAAGGCCAAGCATTAGCTGATTTCCTGGCAGCTCATCCGGTGCCAGAATCTTCCAAACTCTACGACAAAATCCTCGATAAAGTAGTAAAGTCTAACACTGTAACCGAAGAAATTCCCGTTTGGCGAATGTTCTTTGACGGTGCATCAAGAATAGGACCCAAAGAAAATATTATGGCTGGAGTAGGTGTCGTGCTCGTGTCACCTGATCATCTGGTTATACATCGTGCATATTCTCTCGTGGAACCATGCACCAACAACGTGGCCGAATATACTGTCCTATTAATCGGCCTGCAACTGACAAAACAACTGGGAGTTGACTATCTAGAAGCGTACAACAATCCCAAGCTAATAGTTAGCCAAGTCTGAGGGGATTATGAAGTTCGTCGTGAAGGTCTCATTCCCTATCACAGAGCAACAATCGAGTTGGCGTCTACTTTTGATGGATTCTTCATCGAGCACGTACCTCGACTACAGAATATAGAAGCAGATGCTCTAGCCGGTCTCGCTGCTTCCTTAATCATTCCTCCCAATACTCAGCAGTCGATCACAGTGTCTGGTTGAGAGCTATTCTGTGTGAAAGATGCCTTGTATATTCATCACAGTTACACAACGAAAACAAACGTCGATATTAAAGACTGGAGATTCCCTTTTATCGACTACGCTGTCAATGAAATCCTTTCCGAGGACCCGAAGGAAGCAGTGTCTATCCAAAGGCGATCCCTCAGATTTTACTATAATACAGCTACCAAGATGTTGTACCGACGCTCTTACGACGGGTTATTGTTACGATTCTTATTAGACACAGAATCCAAACATGAACTCCGGAAGCCTCACGGTGGAGTTTGTGGTGCACATCAACCAGGCCCCAAATTACAAGATTGCCTCAAACGAATGGGTTATTACTGGCCCACAATAATAGCAGATGTTGTTGAATACGTAAAGAAGTATAGAGCTTGTCAATTTTACGCTAATTTTATTCATCAACCTTCAGAGTTTCTACACCCGACGGCAGTATCTTGGTCGTTTGAAGCCTAGAGCATGGACGTCATAGGACCAATCAGCCCGCCATCTTCCAAAGGACATTGGTTCATCCTAGCCATAACCGATTACTTCTCCAAATGGGCGGAAGCTATACCGCTCAACAAAGTGAAGGCATCAAACGTGATCAGTTTTATCAAATATCACGTCATCTATCACTTCGGCCTACCTCGCAGGATCATCCATGATAATGGTCCACAGTCCGCAAGCCATACATTCTATCGGTTCTACGATAGAAATCGAATCCAGAACGTAGCCTCTACTGTCTACAATCCAGCAGCTAACTGGCTAGCAGAAGCCTTCAATAAAACCATTATAAAACTTCTCAAGAAGTTCGTGTCTTGAAACAAGCGTGATTGGAACGAGAAGCTCAGTGAATGTCTATGGGCCTATCGTACAATGGTCCGGACTCCAACAGGCAGTATGCCATTCTCTCTGGTCTATGGGAGCGAAGCAGTTCTTTTGCTAGAAATTAAGATTCCTTCTCTTCGAGTAGCCTTAGCCAGCGAATTGACTACCGAAGAAAGCTACATTCTGCGACTCCAGGAGCTCGAAGCGCTAGACAAAAAATGTTTGTTAGCTCAGCAGCGCATTGAGCTACACCAAGTATGCCTTTTCAGATCCTTCAACAAAAGGGTGAAGGAAAGAATCTTCCAAGTCGGTGATCTAGTCTTAGCAGTGAGAAGACCAATGGTCATGACGCACAAAACAAAAGGAAAATTCCAGCTTAAATGGGAAGGTCCTTTCATCATAGAATCAGTGCATTCTAATGGTGCGTACCGACTAACCAAGCCTGATGGTGACTTGCTCATGATGCCCATCAACGGCAAGTTCCTGAAGAAATACTATTTATAATCTTTTTACGTAATGTTCATATATGTTCAATCATGTAAATGTACAGTACGATGTTTATATGATTCGAAAAATTATCCAACTATTATCCGTATTTCTAGAGTCTTGAATACACCCTGGATAATAGGTCCTCTAAAAATTTTCCCAGTGGAATCATTCCCGTTTTTTAGTCTGTCCAAACTCGGTTTGACGAAAACAAGTCACGTTCCTATTACCTCTGAATTATTTTTCGATAATTATTTCCCCAGTAAAATGATTATGTTTTTCCATGTCCATATAACCTCTGAGCAAACCATTCATCAAGGATAATTACGTCCTTACTACCTAAGAATTATCCACTCCCACCTAACGTTATATATCTTTCCACGTACATATTACCTCTGGTCAGATATAGAACATCCTCTGCTATTTCGTCCATATTACCTCTACTAGCAGCTCTGTTTCAACTTATTATCTATATTCGAATAACTTGAATATAAAACGGATAATAGGTCCACATCAAAATTCTCTAGCAGAATACCTACCAGAAATATCCTTGCGACGTCCACATTACCTCTAGTTTCGATATTTTGCAAAATCACATTCACTTCTGAAAAGATTCTTTATTCTTTACATCTATTAAGAGACGGAAAAAAGGTACAAGAGCCGTGACGGCTGGAAAAAAAAGAAAGTTACAAAAATCTACGAGATACATAGGCGGTTTATATTGTCTCTTAGAGCCACGACTTCGGATTCAGACTTCGCGGTAGACCGACAGTACGTCTCTTTTTGACGAGCAGCTTCCTACTCGAAAAGGATCAGACTCAGATGCTCTCCCTCCAACTTCGCCAACTGTTCTTCTAAATGGGCGGAAGTGGTGGCAGTCATGGCAGCCTGAGCCAAATAATCCTCCTATTCAGATGTTGCCACACTCAAGTCAGCTTCTAGTTAGGCGATCTCGTTCTTGATCTGGGCGATGTGATTATACCTCTCGGTGATCTGCACAGCCAGTTTGTTCTTCGAGGCGGCACGTGCCTCACTTGTAGCGTTGAACTGACCATACAGGTCAGCCAATTCGTCGATCTTCTGAACGAGGGCGTCCTTCCTAGCCTAGAAAGTAGCCTTCTCCTCTACGAGATCCTTGATCAGAGCCTCGTCTTCCGTACGAAACAGGGATGACGGGCTCCGTTGTTTAGCATCCCAGAATCGAGCTACCTGACCCTCTAGGTCATTCAGAACTTTCCTCAGAGTATTAGCCCGCTCTTTATAGCCGGCAATGCTCTCGAGGGCCGTCACTTAGCACTCTGCAACAGCCTTCACAGGGCCGAAGGCAGTATTCCGATTCAAGACCCCAGGAAGCTTCACTTTCAATACAGAGTAGAAAGCTTTGACGACTTCCTGGGCCATCTCATCATCTTCCGTGGAGGTCGTCGGGGAGGAGGCTTGGAAAGTTTCTTCCGCTCCAGGAAGGGATACCTGACAAGAAGCCGAACCTGATAAAGAAAAAAAAATACATCAGTAACCAAAAAAAGGAAAAAAAATGCAAAAAAAGTTGTAATTTTGTACCTTCGGCTTGTTCAAATCCAGCCTGGACTACGCCATCAGCCTTGGCTTCAGGGAAACCAAGAACAGGCTCAGAATATTCAAAAGGAACAATATCAAGGCCCTGAGCGGCAATTGAACTGATATCCTCCACAACCTCAGTCGAAACAGGAGCGGATTCAGCAACAGCCCCCTCAGCAGGCTGCTCAACTTCTCCTACTGTAGCCGATACCGGCTCACTAACAGCTCCCCCTATACCAGCAAAATTAGAGGAGCCAAGAATAACTTTTGTCCCCTCCTAATTGGCGGGGACTATCTTCCCGAGGAGGTCTTTCCCCTTGTCCACAAGGGAACATACAGTCGTGGTCAGCCTCACGAGGAGCACGCAAAATCGAAGTCTATAAATCTTATCCGAAGAGAGGCACAAAGGCAACGTACCCGCAGTAGGATGAGCCGATTGGACTTGGTTCTCGTCCAGCTCTTTCATCACAATTTCTATTACAGATATATCATCCACAGATATATCATAGGAGAAACTGATCTTCTGATCACCGCCAGGGTCTGGGCCTTCGCCCTGATCACCCCATCGCTCAAGTCTTACAGTCGAAGAAGACCCGCCCTCATCCATCAGTCGAGGACGAGCAGGGGACTCTGTCATCACATCCTCCTCCTCAGATGAGGAGGCACCTGCCTCAGCTGCGACTTCGGGGTCCTGTGCAAAGGACAAATACAAAGGTGAGAAAGCTTCCAAAAGGCTTGACCAGAATGGCTACGGAGTCTAGAAAAGGGTCTACCTCCCGAATGGCAACGGCCTGCAATGCTGTCTGCCGCGAAGACCTTCTGGGAGGAGGCGAGCCGGCACCTACGTCCGTAACCTTCTTCCTCCGGGAAACAACCACCTTCGTCCTTTTTGGCCGTGGCACCAGCTCGGTGGGAGCCTTCCTCTTATGAGGAATGGTAGGAAGAGGTTCTTCAGTGTCCTCTCTCCGAGGCGCTGCAATGGTAGGCTCTTCAATAACAATTCTCTGTTGTGGTGCTACAGCTGGTTCAATTGTGGGCACGGTGCCTTCCTTTTTGCTACTCTCCATTGCACGTGCTCATCCTATATTAGCAAAGGTACGGGCAAGCTCGGTCCCCGATATAAAACTATGCGCACGGTCATACCCAGAAAGAAAGGTATTGACCAGGATATAGAACCTAGCAGCAGCAAAGAGCATGTGGGTGTCGAGTTTATCTTCGGGCAAGGTAAAAACTGCCCCTATACATCCAGCATTATAGTAGCCCCATGCACGCGCCCCGTCGATTAGACTCCCTATCGACTGGAGATGAGGACTGGGATTGCCCAAAAGGAGCTGGCTGTAACCAAACTGTCGTATGAAACGGCTTGGCAAATAAGGTTCCAGGAAAGCGTGGTTCCTATTCCTGAATACCAGATGGGAAGGCCTAATAGATTGGAGCCAACGAAATGCTCCAATAGGAAGGCTAGAAATGAGTGCTCCCTCATCTACTAGGGTGTCTCCCGCGCGACCACTACCAGATAGAGGAGATACTCTGAAGAATTCATAATTCTATAGAAACTCAGAGCCCTTCTGCAAACAGACACCCCTGTAACGGTCCAATCTGTGTCTTTGAACCTCCGAATGAAGGCATCTCCCAGCAAAGAATCGGTCATCAGCCCGGCGTTCATCATTTGGGACAATGTAGTACCAGCCCCCCCATCAGATAGTGGAAGGGTAACTCAATCCTAGCAAAGTCCTTCCTGCCCTCGGATGTTATCTCATGCACAATAAAATGTCGCAAACCCCGTTGGATGGCACAAACCATCGCTGGAAGCAGAGCCAGTAGGCGTCCAAAGGCCAGCCTTACAGCCGGAAGTATCATCCCCCGGCAGATTCTCTCAACAGACCATGAACCGCCAGGGACTATGCAGTCACAAAGCCATATCATCAAGAAAGCGGCTAGCACCGCCTTTTCTGACATCTTAAACTCGGCTTGTCTGAAGAAATGATAAATCAGGGAATTTCCCTCAGGATCATCTTCATCTTCGGTATCTACAGCTCCGTGATCTGTCATCAGCTAATCTATCTCAGAGAACGTCAAGAGTTTAGGAGACAAGAAGGAGACTAGGCCATTTCCCCCTTCTCTTGTAAAAACATAGATGGTCCAAGCCCTCGTATGCGGGATGGACCCCTCGGTCTCACCTTTCTTCATAATCTGGTAACAAAAAAAATGTGACAAAGTAACTCTTTATACACATTCATTATATCAGAGTTCTCCTTCTCCAAATCCAAGATCTCTACATTACTGGGAACGTATTCTGCATACGGCTCCGTCCCCCAGGAAAGTTTGGACAATGCCTGCATCTCGTGAAGAGCCAAACCTATCTCCCTACCCAGAGTGAAGAAGGTGCACGTATGATGGTTGTATAACTCTGCCAAGGAGACGAACATCGGCCAGTTAACCTTGATGCCATACTGGATGGCCCTGACGGGATAAAGGAGACCGACAGATTTTAGGGTGTTCCCATAAGTCGAGAGCACCCATCCAGTAAGGTCACTCCAGAACGGAACAGAATGTCTCCAGCCTTCCATCCGTATATTCCCTCTCCGATAGGCGTCAGCTCTACTTTTTCCTCAATTTTTCGTATCATCTCCTCCTTAACGAATGGTGACTCTTGTTTGATGAAAGGAGACAGCATCTCCTCCTTCACAACGGTCTCAGCCTTCGGCGTGGATGCTGCAAGAGTCAAAGACAGAAGAGAAAGTCAGACTCGAAAAATTGCAGGAAAGGCTAAGTGCTGAAAGACTCTTATGCGCCCAAAGGGCCATGCGCCCAAAGGGATATGTGCCCAAAATAAGTGGGCGCATAACACACAAACAGTACATAGGCGCATAATATGTCACTGCATGTGGACGCATAACATGGTAACATGTAGGCGCATAGCACACCACAGTGTTGGCGCATGACTTCTGTGGGCGCATAATGATGCTCACAGAAGTATGTTGCCTTAGGCGCATGCGCCCAGGCAGAAGAAAAATCTGAGCGTCGCAAATTAACGCTCGAAACTTTGTTTTTGAAGCATGCCCTTACCCAGAATCAGGTCCTGGACTGTCGAAGACGCTTCAGCAGGAGGAGAGCCACTCGGCGCAGCCCCCTTGCCCTTCGTGGACCTCTTAGAGACCTTGGGAGACATGGTTCTCAAAGAAAGAAGATGAAGAGTTTTTGAAAAATTCTAAAGAGAGAAGAATAATGAGCTTTCTCTCTCCTTCAGAGCCTATTTATTGGCACAGGCTACAACCTATGCGCCCACTGTCCTTATGAGCTTATGTGCCCATTGCGTAGTATATGTCACGACCCGCTACCCAAATTGTTGGGCCAGGCCGAGTCATGCCCAGCCTACGTTGAGATAAAACGTAGTATGCTGTTCTAAAGACAACAGGATAAGACTAAATATGCTAACAGTTCTATAAGTGAAGAAGAATCATAAATGCTCCAAACACAAAAGTCGTCGTATATAGTAAAATATCCAAGTACAAGTAAACTGAAATGTAAAACTGGATACATGTCCAGTTACAAAATGATATAGTCTGATACATGTCTACTCTCAAAAGTCTAAGTAAACAAAAGACAACTAGGCGAGGTTCCCTGCAGGAACATCCTCGTAAAGCAGAGCCGGATCCTCGGCAGTAATCCCATAATATGTGTCGCAGAGTAACTCTTCCTCGGTAAGGACACCTACAACGTTATCCTGTCAGGACGGGAGCAAGTATTAAATCTAGCAAACTAGCATATGAAACATGGAAATGAACATGAGAGGAATAACTAGAAAGCATGGCATCACATAGTCTATCATGGCAAGGACACATATGTCATAGAGACAGATGTATATGTAATGTTTAAAACTGTAGTAGGTACGTGATCGGTCAATAGATGTACAATGTGCTGGGGCACATAATAAAATGTACATACGTACAAGTGTAAAGGCGGTAGATGTACATACGCACAAATACAGCTTTGAGATAAAGGCCTACGGCATAGTAACATATAAAATGAAACTTTGCTCGATACTGTAGAGGGGGATATGATCACGTACGCTACTATCAGTTTCTCCATAACCCATATTCTAATCATATGAGAGATACATCAAGACTGTTCTAAGCATAGTAGTAACTAAAAGTACAACATGTAGAGATCTAACTTGCTACCCCAAGGATCAGCATTTAACATGGTGGGGTTTGCAGTTCATTTATGTGACAACATGTAAAGTTCGTAGAAAGTACTTGCCTCTAGCAAAGCAAAACCAAACAAGCTGCGATAACAGTGCTATGGATGTCCAGTAACTCGTCGCTGTAGAAGTAAAATACAATAACTTAGTTTTACACTAAGCTAAAACACTAGGACACTAATTGGTGAAACACGACTTGTGATTGGGCACCTAGCCAAAATAATGACTTGGCATAGGAGACCAATATGGGGTGACACACTATGTTAACTAACTTTCTAGGGTCTTTACACTAGTGAGGGATGGGGTTCAACACGACTAAAACTCCAAATAACACAAAAAGCTACAAGTCGTAATTAATCAATAAATAAATCAAAAGATCATTGTGTTCTAACAATTTTTCAAGTAGACAAAAAGCCTAGTTTTTCTTAAAGTAAAGTACTAAAGTGATCCTTGTTAATCATAGAAATTTATTATAATTTTTCTGGAATTTATTAACCAGTACAAATATTTTATAAAAATCAGTTTTCCTAAGTATACAGAAAATGAGTTTTGGTTTCATATGCCAAACTAGGGGCAAAACAGTAAATTAAATACTACAAAAATTATACTAAATTAGCCAACTTAACATAGTATCTAAATACTATTTTTCCATAATTTTAGAAGCACTTTAAGTATTTTTAGAAAATCAAAAACAGCATTGCACACAATAATTAATTATCTGCGTATTTTGTCCATGTATATTATTTGAACCAAAGTTCAAATACAGGATCCAAGGCCATGAATCAAGTCCAATTTGACTTGTACAGGTCTTGAATTGTGAAAACACATTTGAGCCCAAATACCCATGCTAGGCTTGGACACCAAATGGTTGCAGTAAATTAAACACAACGAAAATACAATTTGGTAATAGTCAAAATAAATATTATTATTTTAATAAGGCAAATTTATACCAAAAGAATATATACATACCTATGCTAAAAGGATATATATATAGATATATAAGGAAAAATACTTAATTTATAAAGTATATATATATATATATATATATATATATATATATATATATATATATATATATATATATATATATATATATATATATATATACAAATATATATATATAAGAATACACTTAATAATATAGTGTATATATATAATATATATATACATAGGAAAATATATATATATAAACATATATATATAAAATTTACTAACTATAAAATATATACATATATATTAAATACTGTTAAAATACAGTATATACATATATATATATATATATATTAATATATATATACATATATATATATATATATAAATACAAAACAAAAAAGAAAAAGAAAAGAAAACAGAAAAGAAAAGAAAAAGGAAACAGAAAGAAGAAGGGGGGGGGGGGCTCGAACTCGGGCTAACAGAGCGGGGGGGGGGGGGTTTTAATTACTACGCGCTGGCCAGTGGGCCAGTTGGCCCGACTGTTAGGATTAGACCTTAGGTTAGTTTTATTTAGTTTTAGGTTAGCCATTATATATAAAAAAATATAAACACGAGCCTGTGTCCGGACAGTTTGGGACACAGGGATCCTCGTGTCTGTGCTATGCACGACACGCACGAGCTCAGCCTCGCGTGTCCGAGCACAGCACCATGCTCATTGTGTCCTGGCGAGTCTCGTGCGTGAAGGCGAGACACGCACGACACGATTTAAGTCGTGTTACCTACGTGTCCGGCGGTTGGAGGGTTTCACGAGCTCTGGACGGTGGAGGAGTGGTCGTGGTCAGGGCGGTCGGGTGGCGCTGGGCGCAGCTCAGCGCGGCGAACCTATCGGTGGTGGTTGCGGGCGGTGGTGCTCGGCGTAGGGGCGGCGCTGGGGGTCTTGTCGGAGCTAGGGTTAGATCTAGGGTTTTGTGGAGGAGCGGGGGGCTGTGGCGGTCGTCGGTGGTCGTGGAGGTGGTAGCTAGGTCGGGGGGAGAGAGGGGGATATTTATAGGGGCTTTGGAGGCGGTGGGGGCAGCCGAATTCGGCGGGGGCAGCGGTCGTAGTCGGTCGGGGCAGGGGTCAACGGGGGTTGGTGAGTTCAGAGGAGAGAGAGAGAGCTGGTCGTGTGGGGGGGGGGGGGGTTTGGTAGTTTGCAATAGGACCCTCGGGAATTAGAAAATTGCATAAGGAGTTTTACAGTGAAAAATACAAAATAATATTTGCATTCCTCAATTAAAACCAAATTCCTAATTACAAACAGATATAAATAACATTTCAAAAATTGCAAAACCTATTTAATAAATTTCAAATAATTTGCAAAGTGATATTTTTATATATAAAACTCATTTAAAAATTATAGAAAAATTCCTAAAAGTCCTAATAAAATATTTTAAGGCCAAAACTAACATTAAAAATTAATTAGCACTAATGAAACTAAAATTAAAAAACAGGGGCTAACAAGTCTTCCCTCCTTGAAAAATTTTGTCCTCGAAATTCACAAGGATTGAAGACCCGACAATATTCTAACATAGCAAGTAATGCAACAAAATGACTAAGGCTGCGATCGAAACTAACCTCTAAGGTATCAAGCGGGAACGGGTGGTTCCCTCGCAGCGGTTGGATCGAACAAGTAAGGGTATCTCTCCCTCATGTCCGACTCCCTCTCCCAAGTAGATTCACCTGGGGAGTGACGGCTCCAAGCTACTCGTACTAGGGGTATAACCTTGTTCCTCAGCCTCTTCTCTCTCCGGTCTAATATCTCCACTGGCTGCTCAGAAACTGTAAGGCTCGGTCCGACCTCCAACTCTGAGTGATCTAGCACATGACTGGGGTCTGGAACATATCTCCTCAGCTGAGATACGTGAAAGACATCGTGAACTCCTGCTAGGTTGGGTGGAAGTGCAACCCTGTAAGCTACCTTTCCGATCCTGCCAAGTACCTCGAACGGTCCGATGTATCTGGGGCTCAGCTTCCCTCCTCGTCCGAACCGGATCGTCCCTCGAGTAGGTGATATCTTCACTAGCACCATATCACCATCTGCGAACTCCATCGGCCTGCGACTAGCATCAGCCCAGTATTTCTGCCTGTCCTGAGCTACTCTGAGCCTGTCTCTGATCATCCCAACTTTCTCTGCTGCATCCGTGATCATCTCTGGCCCAAGCATGACTCTGTCTCCGACATCATCCCAAAAGAGCGGGGTGCGACATCGTCGTCCATATAGCACCTCGAAAGGAGATATACCAATACTGGCCTGGTAGCTGTTGTTGTATGAAAACTCTACCATGTGCAGATGGCTCTCCCATGATCCTCCGAAGTCCAGCACGCAAGTCCTCAGCATATCCTCCAGTGTCTGTATCGTCCTCTCGGACTGCCCATCTGTCTGCGGGTGGTACGCCGTACTGAACTTGAGCCTACTGCCCAACTCCTCCTGCAAGCTCCTCCAGTAGTGGGATGTAAATCTGCTGTCTCTGTCTGACACGATGCTCATCGACACTCCGTGTAGGAGAACTATCTGCTGCATGTATAGCTCCGCCAACTTCTCGGTGGAAAGCCCCACCTTGAAGGGTATAAAGTGCGCATACTTTGTCAGCCTGTCTACGATGACCCAGATGGCATCCTTCCCTCATTGGGAACGAGGAAGCCCTGAAACGAAGTCCATCGTAATATGTCCCACTTCTACTCAGGAATGGGTAACGGCTGCAACAAACCAGCTGGCCTCTGGCGCTCCGCCTTGACCTGCTGGCAAACTAGGCATCTCGAGATGAAACGTGATACATCCCTCTTCATCCCGTGCCACCAAAGATGTTCCCGCAAGTCACGGTACATCTTGTTAGCACCAGGGTGAATAGAATATCTCGATCGATGTGCCTCCTGCAAAACTGCCTCTACTAGCTCTCCCTTCGGCACGCACAATCGGCTGCCATGCCTCAGGGATCCATCCTCTGCTATAGTGAAGTCATCCAGCAATCCAGCTAATGCCTGGGGTCCAAGTCTGTGAAGGCTCTCATCTGTAGACTGTGCCTCCCGGATCTGCTCCATCAAACCTGACTGAATGTCAAGCGCCATCATCTGTATCACTGATCCTGGCCGAACTAGCTCGATACCGAGCTTCTCCAGATCCTCCCGCAAATGTCGATCAATCATCAGGTACCATGCCATCGGATGCCTGCTCAGCGCATCCGCCACTACATTTGCCTTCCCGGGATGATACTGTAAATCGATGTCGAAGTCCTTCATCAACTCCAACCATCGTCTATGCCTCATGTTCAGCTCTTTCTGCGTGAACACATACTTCAAGCTTTTGTGGTCAGTAAAGATTTCCACACGCTCTCCGTATAAGTAATATTTCCATAACTTGAGTGCAAAGATCACCGCAGCTAACTCTAGGTCATGGATAGGATAATTCCTCTCATGAGTCCGCAATTGCCTAGATGCATAAGCAATTACTTTCCTATGCTGCTGTAGAACACATCCTAGCCCCTTCCCAGAAGCATCGCTAAAAATGGTGAAACCTCCAGAACCTGAAGGTAAAGTCAGAACTGGAGCGGTCGTCAGCCTCCTCTTCAGCTCCTCAAATGCCGCCTGGCAGTCCTCTGACCAGATGTACTCTGCGTCCTTCCGTGTCAGCTTCGTCATGGGTTCAGCTATCCTAGCAAAGTCCTGGACGAACTTTCTATAATAGCCTGCTAAACCCAGAAAACTCCTGATCTCTGAAACTGACGTCGGAGCCTTCCACGTCTCAACTGCAGCAATCTTCCTGGGATCCACCGAGATTCCATCTCCAGTGACTACATGGCCGAGAAACTCCACTCGGTCTAAAAAGAACTCGCACTTCGGCAATTTGGCAAATAATCTCTCCTGCCTCAGAATCCCCAAAACTATTCGCAAATGCTCTGCATGCTCCTCCGGCGTCTTCGAGTATATCAGAATGTCGTCGATAAACACTACGACGAACTTATCCAGATACTGTAAAATGTCTTATTCATCAAGTTCATAAAGATAGCTGGCACATTTGTGAGACCAAATGGCATCACCAGAAACTCGTACTGTCCGTACTTCGTGTTGAACGCCGTCTTCTGGATGTCTGCTGGCCTAACCTTCACCTGGTGGTACCCGGATCTCAAGTCTATCCTGGAAAACACCTTCGCCCCGCTCAACTGGTCGAACAAATCATCTATCATGGGCAGAGGATATTTGTTCTTGATGGTGATGGCATTCAAGGCCCGATAGTCAATACACAACCGGACTGTACCATCCTTCTTGGGCACAAAGAGCACTGGTGCTCCCCATGGAGAAGCACTGGATCGAATGAAACCCTTTTTCAACAGGTCATCAATCTGCTCTTTCATCTCTATGGCCTCCTTGGGATTCACTCTATAGCAAGCCCGGGATACTGGTGATGAACCCGGCACTAAATCTATAGTGAACTCCACATCTCTGTCAGGCAAAAGTCCTGGAAGATCCTTTGGGAATACATCCATAAACTCCCTAATGATGGGGTGTGGCGGTACTGCGTCCCCGACTGTCGCACAACAGTTCGGCTCTAGGCTGATCTCCGGCCCTGTCCTCTTGACACTGAATGGTGCTGTCCTGGGGGACTGAACAAAATACTACCCTCATGGAAATCTATAGATGCATGGGCATAGCTTAGCCAGTCCATCCCCAATATGATATCATAACCGGGGAGTGGCATCACAAAGAATCGCCCCCTGAACTCTCTCCCGGCTATAAAAATAGAACATCTATAGATAGATCTAATAGGCACTGGTCCTCCTCCCGTCATCACTCTACTAATCTCCGTAGTAGGTGTAGCTACTAGATGATGTTTATGCATAAACTCTAATGATAGGAAGCTATGAGATGCACCAGAATCAAACAAACATACAGCTAGAAAAGTATGCAAATAAACATGACCTGTAATGACGTCAGCTAAGTAATCCGGCTCCGAAACCTGCTCCGGCTCCGGCTCCGGCTCAATGGCTAGACTATAAACCTTCCCCTGGGGTCCCTTCTGCTGCTACAGATGCTGTCCAAACCTCTGCTACTGAGTCGGGAGTGGTCCTCTAGGCTTCGTTGCTGGGCAGTTCCGAAGCTGATGGGTGGCAGACCCACAAGCCAAACACTGACCCAACCTCTTCCTGCAGACTGCGAAGTCATGACCTGGTCTTCCGCAGAAAGAATATATAGCTCCCTTCTGCTGCTGCTGCTGTCAGGGTCCCGGGGCTCGAACTGGCGGGGTCTGATGATGTGGTGTAAGGGGACGGTAAGTCTGCTGGGGTGGCGTCGGCGCTCTCTGCTGGAAAGCCTGACGCTTGGACGGTCCCTCATGATGTACAGGAGCCGGCCTTTTGCTAGACAGAAGACGCTCCTCAATGCTCCGGGCCAACTCTAGGCTCTGGTAGTAGTCAGTCGTACCGTTCGCCACTATAAGAATGCCAATGTCTGGAACTAGACCATGGCAAAACCTACGGGTCATCTCCTCTGGATCAGCAACCAGACTAGGAGCGAAACGGCTCAGGCGACTAAACTCTGCCGCATAGTCATCAACAGAATGGTTTCCCTGCTGGATGTTCTGGAATCGTAGCCCCATGGCTACTCTAGCAGTGGTCGAGAAGAACTTCTTCTTGAACTGGATCTTGAACTGGTCCCAGGTGGCTCTACCTCTCGCGAACAACGGCTCATTCCTGAACCAGACTCCGGCTAAGTCTATTAGCAGAAATCCTGCTGCCTCGACCTGAAGGTCATCCGGCATCCTAACTCCTAGAAGCTTCCTCTCTACAGAATCTAGCCAGTCATCAGCTACTACTATGCCCTCAGTCCCTGAGAACTCCTTGGGATTCAGACCCATGAAGTCCTTGATCGTCCCCATTCTCTGCCGTGGCTCTACATGTGGTGGGACCACGGGACGTCCCTCAGAACGCTCTATGCTCTGGCGGAGTAGGGTAGTCTGCTCCTGATGGGTTGTTTGGAATCCCTGGATCAGTGTGAGCAGCTGGGTCCCGTCGAGTGTGACGGAAGCCTGGGTGGGTATAGTGATAGGGGGTAGTGGAAGTATCGGGGCCTGCTGGGACTGGGATGTGGAAGGTGGTATCTGGGTCTGTGGATCTGTGGAGTGGGGGAATGTGGTAGGTGGAGGTGTATCAGTCAACTGGTCAGCTGACTGGATATAAAGGGCCCCATTCTCGGGGGTAACATACTGGGATGAACGAGTAAGCACCATCTAAATTACATAAAAAGACTTATAAGGACTTGTTTAAAGTAAGAAATCATATGCAAGAAAATCTAATTATAATAGCAAACATGTGATGTATTTCCTATGTTGCAATCCTAGCATTCCTCTAAGTGTTCTAAGCGTCTTTCCTAATGTTGTCTAATTACCTTAAGTTCCTAATTACAGGCATGCTTGGTACAATAACGTAACCAAACAGTTTAGTCAGGACCTGCATGGGCCACCACTAAAAATATGTCACGACCCGCTGCCCAAATTGTTGGGCCAGGCCGAGTCATGCCCAGCCTACGTTGAGATAAAACGTAGTAAGCTGTTCTAAAGACAACAGGATAAGACTAAATATGCTAACAGTTCTATAAGTGAAGAAGAATCATAAATGCTCCAAACACAAAAGTCGTCGTATATAGTAAAATATCCAAGTACAAGTAAACTGAAATGTAAAACTGGATACATGTCCAGTTACAAAATGATATAGTCTAATACATGTCTACTCTCAAAAGTCTAAGTAAACAAAAGACAACTAGGCGAGGTTCCCTGCAGGAACATCCTCGTAAAGCAGAGCCGGGTCCTCGGCAGTAATCCCATAATATGTGTCGCAGAGTAACTCTTCCTCAGTAAGGACACCTACAACGTTATCCTGTCAAGACGGGAGCAAGTACTAAATCTAGCAAACTAGCATATGAAATATGGAAATGAACATGAGAGGAATAACTGGAAAGCATGGCATCACATAGTCTATCATGGCAAGGACACATATGTCATAGAGACAGATGTATATGTAATGTTTAAAACTGTAGTAGGTACGTGATCGGTCAATAGATGTACAATGTGCTGGGGCACATAATAAAATGTACATACGTACAAGTGTAAAGGCGGTAGATGTACATACGCACAAATACAGCTTTGAGATAAAGGCCTACGGCGTAGTAACATATAAAATGAAACTTTGCTCGGTACTGTAGAGGGGGATATGATCACGTACGCTACTATCAGTTTCCCCATAACCCATATTCTAATCATGTGAGAGATACATCAAGACTGTTCTAAGCATGGTAGTAACTGAAAGTACAACATGTAGAGATCTAACTTGCTATCCCAAGGATCAGCATTTAACATGGTGGGGTTTGCAGTTCATTTATGTGACAACATGTAAAGTTCGTAGAAAGTACTTGCCTCTAGCAAAGCAAAACAAAACAAGCTACGATAACAGTGCTATGGATGTCCAGTAACTCGTCGCTGTAGAAGTAAAATACAATAACTTAGTTTTACACTAAGCTAAAACACTAGGACACTAATTGGTGAAACACGACTTGTGATTGGGCACCTAGCCAAAATAATGACTTGGCATAGGAGACCAATGTGGGGTGATACACTATGTTAACTAACTTTCTAGGGTCTTTACACTAGTGAGGGATGGGGTTCAACACGACTAAAACTCCAAATAACACAAAAAGCTACAAGTCGTAATTAATCAATAAATAAATCAAAAGATTATTGTGTTCTAACAATTTTTGAAGTAGACAAAAAGCCTAGTTTTTCTTAAAGTAAAGTACTAAAGTGATCCTTGTTAATCATAGAAATTTATTATAATTTTTCTGGAATTTATTAACCAGTACAAATATTTTATAAAAATCAGTTTTCCTAAGTATACAGAAAATGAGTTTTGGTTTCATATGCCAAACTAGGGGCAAAACAGTAAATTAAATACTACAAAAATTATACTAAATTAGCCAACTTAACATAGTATCTAAATACTATTTTTCCATAATTTTAGCAGCACTTTAAGTATTTTTAGAAAATCAAAAACAGCATTGCACACAATAATTAATTATCTGCGTATTTTGTCCATGTATATTATTTGAACCAAAGTTCAAATACAGGACCCAAGGCCATGAATCAAGTCCAATATGACTTGTACAGGTCTTGAATGTGTGAAAACATATTTGAGCCCAAATACCCATGCTAGGCTTGGACACCAAATGGTTGCAGTAAATTAAACACAATGAAAATACAATTTGGTAATAGTCAAAATAAATATTATTATTTTAATAAGGCAAATTTATACCAAAAGAATATATACATACCTATGCTAAAAGGATATATATAGATATATAAGAAAAAATACTTAATTTATAAAGTATATATATATATATATATATATATATATACAAATATATATATATATAAGAATACACTTAATAATATAGTGTATATATATAATATATATATACATAGGAAAATATATATATAAACATATATATATATATATAAAATTTACTAACTATAAAATATATACATATATATTAAATACTGTTAAAATACAGTATATACATATATATATATATTAATATATATATATACATATATATATATATATAAAAATACAAAAAAAAATATATATATATATATATATATATATATATATATATATATATATATATATATATATATATATAAATACAAAACAAAAAAGAAAAAGAAAAGAAAACAGAAAAGAAAAGAAAAAGGAAACAGAAAGAAGAAGGGGGGGGCTCGAACTCGGGCTAACAGAGAGGGGGGGTTTAATTACTGCGCGCTGGCCAGTGGGCCAGTTGGCCCGACTGTTAGGATTTGACCTTAGGTTAGTTTTATTTAGTTTTAGGTTAGACATTATATATAAAAAAAAAATATAAACACGAGCCTGTGTCCGGACAGTTTGGGACACAGGGATCCTCGTGTCTGTGCTATGCACGACTCGCACGAGCTCAGCCTCGCGTGTCCGAGCACAGCACCATGCTCGTTGTGTCCTGGCGAGTCTCGTGCGTGAAGGCGAGACACGCACGACACAATTTAAGTCGTGTTACCTACGTCTCCGGCGGTTGGAGGGTTTCACGAGCTCTGGACGGTGGAGGAGTGGTCGTGGTCAGGGCGGTCGGGTGGCGCTGGGCGCGGCTCAGCGCGGCGAACCTATCGGTGGTGGTTGCGGGCGGTGGTGCTCGGCTTAGGGGCGGCGCTGGGGGTCTTGCCGGAGCTAGGGTTAGATCTAGGGTTTTGTGGAGGAGCAGGGGGCTGTGGCGGTCGTCGGTGGTCGTGGAGGTGGTAGCTAGGTCGGGGGGAGAGAGGGGGATATTTATAGGGGCTTTGGAGGCGGTGGGGGCAGCCGGATTCGGCGGGGGCAGCGGTCGTAGTCGGTCGGGGCAGGGGTCAACGGGGGTTGGTGAGTTCAGAGGAGAGAGAGAGAGAGAGCTGGTCGTGTGGGGGGGGTTGGTAGTTTGCAATAGGACCCTCGGGAATTAGGAAATTGCATAAGGAGTTTTACAGTGAAAAATGCAAAATAATATTTGCATTCCTCAATTAAAACCAAATTTCTAATTACAAACTGATATAAATAACATTTCAAAAATTGCAAAACCTATTTAATAAATTTCAAATAATTTGCAAAGTGATATTTTTATATATAAAACTCATTTAAAAATTATAGAAAAATTTCTACAAGTCCTAATAAAATATTTTAAGGCCAAAACTAACATTAAAAATTAATTAGCACTAATAAAACTAAAATTGAAAAACAGGGGCTTACAGTATACGCCTACAATGGCCTATGTACCCACGTGAAGATCCAGCCCTTTGCACACTATGCGACTGCCACTTGCTGACGTGGATGACGTACGAAGGATGGACCTCTTCAAATTCCACCCCGATAAATCTGTCAGTTCAGATTTTGAAAAAGATCTCAACAGTCGTATCTCTCTGACAGGCTGGCCAAACACTATACGCCCAAAAGAGAGAGCCATGCTATGTGCCCATTGCATCATGAGAAGACAGTCCATGCTTCTTTCAGAGTATTTCGAACTCGTTCAAGTATCGAAAACTTTGAAGGGGGTCTTATAAAAGCATGAAAATTTCAGCAAATAAAGCCTTATGCGCCCAAGCCAAATGAGGACATATGCGCCCAAGTGAAGCTCCTATGTGTTCAAGTCACCTGTGAAGCTCCTATGCGTCCATCATCCTATGAAGCTCTATGCGCCCAAGCCTGTGAAGCTCTATGCGCCCAAGCCACCCCCTGTGAAGGAGGGCGTATAGCCTGAAATAGGGCTATGCACCCAAGCCTGACTCGGTCAAAGCCATGATCAAAATGTGCACCGAAGCGTACGACCATGTCAGTCTCCACGAGCAGTCGTACACCGAGGCATGCGGCCACGTCAATACCATGACCAACCCACGATCTCACAACCTGCATGCACCTACACCCTATATGCCCAATACAGCACTATGGGCCCACATGAAAACCAGTGTGTTTTCCTCATATGAGCGCATAACTTTATTCCAGATCAAGAACGACTATAAAAAGGGGTCTCATCCCTCTTCAAAATACAAAACGGAAGCATTTTCAAGAGCCAAATTGCTGTACTTTTTGCCAGTGAGCCGAGAGTTAGTAATTTTCTTAGGTTTTCTCCCACTTTTGTAATTGGAGTGTCAACAGAGTAAAGGAGCAACTACCACTCGATCTCCATCATCCCATTCCTTAAAATTCTTTTTGTACTCGAGGATCCTCAGTGCAGGATCTCTCAGGCGTACTCGATTTATGGTGCCTTGTGCCAATAAAGAAAAGACAGTATTTTTTCTTTTTTTTGTGTGTGTCCATATGGTGTATGGTGCCTCGATGACTGCTGCTGCTCCTTGCAAAGAATCTCCTGAGTACGAGCTTCTTTCAGGATAACTGAATGGGAGACTCGAGACTGTGTAGTCGTATAAGACTTGAGCTCTGGTGCAAGCCCCTTGTGAAATCTTCTTGCCTTCTCTAACTCTGTCAGAATCAATCCCGCACCAAATCTACTCAGGTGATTGAACTCTGAGTCATACTCATCTACTGTCATATTTCTTTGCTTCAGATGAAGGAACTGGTCGTAGAGACCATCTCGAACATGAATAGGGAAGAATCCCTCATAAGATGCATCATAGAACTGCTTCCAAGTGATCCCAGTGCCTAATCGTCTCTCTTCCGCCTTCCACCAGTGATGAGTATTATCTTCTAATAGTAGGTCCACTACTGTCATCCAATATCGATCTGGCAACTGGGATGCCATTAGTAGCTTCTTTGTACTAATAAGCCATTATGATACCTCTAGTGGCTTCTCCGTTCCTCTAAAGGCCTTGGGGTTCATATCTGTAAAAATTTTGATAGTGCCTTCATAAGGATGCAGAGCCAGTGTGGTTGCTGGTACTGGAGGTGGTGGTAGAGGTCTAGCCAAGGCTGCCATCATAGTCTGCCTTATCAGCTCAGTCTGCTGCCACTGAGCCTGCATTATGGTGTACATAAACTGGGATGTAGGGCTCCCATCAGTCGGTGGTGGAGGCATCTGAGGTCCCGACTGTGGTGGAAACTGCTGAAGGAATGATGGTAGTGGTGGCAGTAGTACATTATCTTCCGATGGCATAGTAGTGGTCTGTTTAGCCTGGCTGACTGGGGGTGCTACGATCTCTGCGTGTAACATCATCGGTGTCGTAGTAGGCTGCAACTGTTGTCATGATCCGTACCCGCTTTTTGGGATACGAGTGCATGTCCAAGTCCAGCCTACGCCACGGTATCGACGGTAGTACGCTGTCTAGCCCACAATAAATAAAGTTCTCATAAATACTAACTGCTCATTCACAACAACTAAATCAACTTTACAAAATATAGAAGTTTTACATTTGAAGAAGAATGTAAGCTTTTACAATTATAGAAAACTACCACACATCTAACTAGTCTTCTATGGTTTGGCCTTCGAGTCTCTATCTCCCCCTCATATGGTCCATAGCACAAAAGTAGACACGTCATCAACACCTATAACAACGATCCAGTCAGGAAAGGAGCAGAGTACAACCATATTACAATTAATGTTGTTAGTCCAAAATAAGTTAGTACAACGAGAAACGATGATGGCAAAGAGTATATAAAGAACTAGTACTAGCAAGGTATGAACGATCAAGATATGAACTAGCAAAATGTAAACTAGCAAGATGGGATCTAATAAGATATAAACTGGCAAGATGTAAACTAGCAAGATATGAACTAACAAGATAATGGACTAGATAAAGGAAAAATAGGAACCACTATGTGTGTGTCAAATATCTTTTAATATGTGAATGACTGGGCTAATACGGCACATCATACAATGGCTATCCACAATAATAGGGTACGGCTAACTCATACGTGGGGTGTATGACTTAGCTATCCACAATCAAAATAGTTAGGTTTGTTCACGTACTTACCGAGTATTTCCCCTCTCGACTCTCTAACAATCAATAACGGTCAATGATACACTAAGAAAGATACAATAACTATGGTGTCACAATCGTGTCTCAACGAAATATCAAGCAATGTCTCAACAGAATATCCAACAAGAAAATGATAGAGAAAATATTATAATGAACTAAAACATAAATGCAATACTGTACTTGCCTGAATCCTAGCACAAACTGTAGTCACAAGTAGATGATGAGGGGATTGCCAATCAAGAAAATATTAACCTATAACATACATCATACCACGAACCATGTACGAAAACCACAAGTCAATTCTAATGTTCTAGTTCTAAATTCATGGAATAGTGGCTAGTTGGGTTACTAATATAATAATAGTTAATTCTAGAATAAATTACTTAAAAACATTATTTAACCTAATAATAATCTGAATATAATCTAAACATGTAAGTTTGGCCATCAAAAGTTATGCTTCCAATTTTGGAAACTATAACACGCAAATCGAGGCATGCCATTGACTATCTAGTCAAATATCATGAACTCTAGATTTTAAAAGTACACCTTCGTAGATTTTAGTGCCATGAGTGCGTTGGAATCAACCGTGCCACAAAATCACGTTTTGGTCAAAAGATATCGCCGTTATGGCTAATCGTGACCAAAATGGTGATCAACCGATCAATTCTGAGTTCAACAGAATAACTAAAATACTAGATGAATGAAATAATTTCTCAAAAAATTATATGTCGTAGAGCTCTGTGTTAGCTTTCCGAAACTTCAAACAGTTCATGATTTTGACTTTTGGTTCTCCCGAAATCTCGAAAACACCGAAATGTGTCAAATTTCGGACAACTAGCACTCTACGAATTTTTCAGAAATTTAGGTTCAAAAATTACAAAAATAAATTACATATTCAGAAACTATACATCAATATGCTTCCAACAAAAAAATGGCGCGCAAAAAGCACGTCAGGGTTGGCGAAAATCGCTTCGGGAAGTCGGAAACCATAGATGAGTTCTCCCACAAAAGGCTGCTGGAATTTAATTAGGGTGGGCGAATATAATAATATATATATATATATATATATATATATATATATATATATATATATATATATATATATATATATATATATATATAGGAGAGAGAGAGGCGGTCACTGTAGCAGTTGGCGCCGACAGGTGGGCCCCCTGGGTGGATTTCTGGGTAATTATTTATTTAAATCAGAAAATTATTTAAAAATCATTTTAAGTCCAAATAAATCAATATAAATTGCAGAAAAATCCAGAAAAATTCTAGAAAATTCTAAAAAATATTTCTAAGTGTCTAGAATATAAATAAAATATTTTAACACAAAATATCATCGTGTGACCTCGCAGTAAATTCCAAAAACCTATAAAATATAAATTCTATAGGTTTTAATTATATAAAAATTCCCAAAAATTCTAAAAAAAATCAAAAAAAATTCTAAAAAATTCTAGAAAATATTTTTAGTCATTTAGAGCCCAAATAAAAATATTTGGTCCAGAAATACCCCCGTATGACCTTACAGTAAATCCTGAAATTCCTTAAAAATAATAAAACCTTAAATATTTAATACCTAAAAATATTCAAAAATTGTAGAAAAATATAAAATAGCTAAATAATACATATATAAGCTATCTAGAGGTCATATGACCTTAATATGGTCATAGCCCACCTACAAGCTTTGATATGACTCACAATGACCATAAAATTAAGCATAAATAAATAAAATTAAAAAAATTAAAAATTTGGGGAGTGGGCTTACAAATCTACCCACCTTAGAAAAATTTTGTCCTCGAAATTTCAAAAGATACAAATAGGTACAACCAAGAATATCATCAAAATATGACATGACCAATCGATATGAATAAGCACGACAAAGAATATAATCAAAAAAATAATGTGATGAATGATCGAAATTGATCAGGCATATAGAATTAAAATCTAAATACGTTTTAGAAATATAGTAGAAGGAAATCAAAATAGGTTTAAAAGATGATAATTCGAAAATAGAAAAATATGAGAGAAATAAAGAACTACTCGTTGTAGAGAAGGTGGTAACAAGAAATAAGACATCAAATAAATTTGAAAGAAAAAAATTAATAGTCGTATGCCAATAAAAGATATAGTCATTATGATATTTGAAAATCATAAGTATATCCGAAGTCATTTAACCGAGAATCCATGCCTCGCCAGTGTACATCTGGCTGCCGTGAACCCTTGGTTTCGTGACTCAAGTATAATATGTTATCGAACACTTTATCAACTCTACCCAATATTGACATAATAAATCAAAAGATCAATAATACAACTAGGATATTGTTTTAGTAATATTCGACAGCCTACGCATACTTAAAATTATTTTAACTTAGGGGTAATGTCACGCCAGTGCACTGCTGACTGCAGTGAACCTGCAGTCTCCATAATTCAAATAAATGGGGATAGTGCACATCTGCCTTACCATTATATGTCACCGAAAATTATTTTAACTATATCCAAGGAACTTTAATAAATTCAAATAAGTCGATCATGATAAAAAAAATATAAGTATCTGTCCTTGAGTAAAAGTATCAGTTTTGAAAATAAAACGAGGTTTAGAGAAGGCAAAAGATAAAATGGCACAAAAATGATCAAAATTAGGAATTGAATACTATGAAGTCCTAACTTACCAAACGTATATTCTACCCACCTTGGAACCTACCAACATGTTAAAACAAAATAACATATTCTCTTAGAAAAATTCTTCGATTTATTGTCACGCCCCAGTACCGAAATACGGAGACGGACTAGGCCATCTACTCCATATGAGGTACGTAACGTCATACGGCGATCGTGTCTATCGAGAGACTAGGGGGTACATGCTACAATCAAGTCTCCTATGGTCCCACAGAGTTCTATGTCTCAATCAATCAAGTCACATCAGCAATTAAATGAACATTAAAGATAAAGTAGTAAGGCGTCCCCGACGCTTCATCAAAATGGTCATGAGAGACTAGCTTTATAACTTAGCTATCTCAGAGATTCAGAAGTACAAAATTATACACAGCTGCAGTCTGTTTAATTACAATTATGTACTGACACAAAATATCAAGTAATCCGGCTAACAGGTGCCGGTGGCTAAACGCCACAAAAAGTATAAGCAGGAGTGGTGGAGGAGAAACCCACTCGAGTCCCCGAATCGCCATGCTCCTAGTATGCACCATGGATGTCAGGAAGGAAGATCGTGTCCTCCGGCTCTGCTACGAGATCTGGCCAAACAAAACCAGCGGGGTCAGCCCCGAATAGCAAGTACCACCAAAGGGGCACAAGAGTTAAAATTAAAAACCCAGTTAATAGAATGACTGATAATAGTAATACTTATGCTACTATTATAGGGTAGCGCAACATCTTCGAACCCATATGGCACCCTTACAACCAAACAAGGACAAAAGGTGCCGTATGGAGTCAGGACATTTCGTACTCTATAACTTTCACATAAGTTAAAAGGTATAAACAAGAAAATCTCCTGATCGTGACTTTGGTCGATAGCCTATCGCAGCACAATAACCAACCCAACAATCAAACAAGAACATGGGTTGGATCTTGTACCATGATAGACCATGTTTCTCAGTCATTCACAGAAGTAACACCTCACAACCAGAATAAGTCTTCCGTTCATAACTTCGGTCCACAGCCTATCATAGTACGATAACCAACCCAACAATCAAACAAGAACATGGGTTGGATCACGTACCATAACAGTCCGCTTCCCTCAGTTATTCGCGGAAGGTAATAGGATACAAGCAAGTCGTTTTCACGGCCAATCAAGTCTACGAGTTTCTAGTAGGACGAGGTTATCCTCGCGTCATGTTATTAGAAAATCTTCAGATCGTATCTTTCCAGCAAGGCTAGCCAACCCAGGGGTTCGCATAGACAGGTGTTATTGAGCACAAGTCCCTCGTGAGGCCACCTTGCCAATACATGTAATATATAGCAGGAATTAATTGGATACAGTCATCCACTCATTGCGGATGACACAGTATCCGTGGAGACCAGCCGGCGTGTCAAGACAATATCTCAAGGCGGCTGGTGTAACACGATCTCGGGATTCTGCCCTTCCCATGCATCTAGTATATTTAGTTGCCTAGTTTAACCTTAGGTGAAATCTTGGACTCTCATGCTGTGGCCTGCATGATTATCCTCCTAAAAGGTCGTACTATAGTACGAGTACCCTAAGTGAGGATCCATGTCAATCAGTATGTCAACATGTTCTACCCTCCTTAGTGTAATGCATCATTGCAAATACGCTACGTGGAGTTACGAGTCATTTGTCGAGCATGAACAAGAACTGGGACAATCAGGTACATGTATCAGGTGGGAACACTTGTTCACCAAGATCTCATTAGTGCTCATATCATGCTCGGGACAAAAGGCGTAAGGATATAAAATGGGCATATAATATCTGATAAAATATCGAAATACAGGGCTATAGAAGAGCGTACGCACAAAAGCACGCATGCTCAAGGGGAGCTGCGTACGTGAAAAGTCACGCAGGCTTCACTCAAGGCAGCGTACGTGAAAAGTCATGCAGGCTTCCCTCAAGGCAGCGTGCGTAAAAAGTCACGCAGGCTTCACTCAAGGCAGCGTGCGTGATAAGTCACGCAGGCTTCACTCAAGGCAGCGTACGTGAAAAGTCACGCAGGCTTCACTCAAGGCAGCGTGCGTGAAAAGTCACGCAGGCTTCACTCAAGGCAGCGTGCGTGAAAAGTCATGCAGGCTTCACTCAAGGCAGCGTACGTGAAAAGTCACGCAGGCTTCACTCAAGGCAGCATACGTGAAAAGTCACGCAGGCTTCACTCAAGGCAGCGTTCGTGAAAAGTCACGCAGGCTTCACTCAAGGCAGCGTGCGTAAAAAGTCACGCACGCAAGAGACACGCTTCCAACAGAAAGCATACCCAAGGTTGCATAGTGTAAGCTAAGAAGCTCTGCCACTGCTCACTATCTTTTCCAAACAGCAAGAACACCATGGATGAACCCAAAGCTTCAAAACACCATAACTTGGCCATCCGAACTCCAAATCCGGATTTCCAAAGTTCCAACTGGAGTAAAATCGAATGCTCTTCCACATGGAAGCATCAAAACCCACAAAACCCCAACGAAAATAGATCAAAACCAAGGAAATCCAAAAATGATTAAAACTTAGATCTACAAAAATCAAAGCTTCAAAATAGAAATTTCTAAGTTCTAAACTAGTATAGATTGAGGAGAAGAAAATGTTTTGGCAAATATTTTTGTAAGAAATCATTGACAAAATATATGGATCCATCTCTTGAGCAAGTTGGTACTTGCCTTGGTTGGTGAAGAAAATAAATGAGTAGAGGAAAATATTTGGTTGGTGGAGGAAATGAATGAGAGGAGAGAGAATGAGATGAGTGGTTTATATAGAATCTTGAACCCAAGGGTTCATGATGAACCAAAGGGTTCATGATGAACCATGGGTGAACCGAAAATAGGTTTTCCAAATGAGCCAAAACTGTAGGCCCAAATGCAGAAAATAAATTATAAAATATTATTTTAGGAAATGCATGAAGAAATACAGCATAATAAATATAGTATAAATACAAGGTAAATACAATTTATCGGTTTTTGTACTAAAATACGTATTCCAGGATCGGAGAGTAACATTTATCCATACCGAGACTTCAATGAATCATTAGCTAAATCACATGGCCTATTTAACAATCTTAACTATCCAAGGGTCAAATTGAATAAGGGACTCCTAGTCCTATTCATTCTCATAAAATCAAATCAAACCTAATTATGAATGAGTATCCTAGACGCAGGCTTGCAGTAGTACGACTAACTTAATTACTACCACAAGTTCGCAATCTTTTGCGAAAATAGACCTGCATGGGCCACCATAAAAACTTGTCATGATCTGTACCTATTTTTTGGGATACGAGTGTGTGTCCAAGCCCAGCCTACGTCGCGGTATCGGCGGTAGTACGCTATCTAACCCACAATAAACAAAGTGCTCATAAATACTTGTCACGACCCACACCCAGTGTAAGGGTACAAGTACGTAACCACGCCCAGCCTACACCGTGAAATCGGCTGTAGAACGCTGTTCTAGGTCACTATCTAAACCAACTCACACAATTATATAATGTACTTCTCTTAAATCCCAACTCCGAACGGAGGACAAGTATAGAAATAATATAACTCAATCAGAGTCTAAGCACGATAGGATAACACATAATTCTATAACTAAAAGAAAATAATAAAAACTACTAAAAGATAATAACTCAAAACAACTCAAAATAAGACAACTCTTAAATTATTACAACTCAATTTCCAGTAAAGAAATCTAAAACAGTCTACTAAACTAGTCTCCCGGTCACTCCTGAGAGTCGGGACCAAAGGTAGCTAATCCCTCTCCAGATCCATAGTGAGTAGGGCAAACATCCTCAGGGCTAACATCTGTAATATTTTAACAGGTCCAGTCAGGACAGGAACGAATACATCTCATCAAGTAAATCCAAGTAAATGATGAAAACTATAAAACAATTATAGATAATTATATTGATGAAGCATGGGAATTCGAGATAGTTTAAGATATAAAACTATAGTAAAAGAACATGGAAAGTAAAAGCTGTGAAACAGAATATCATGTCAATGACGATTGTAAATAAAAGCTAGCTGAACTAGAATAATGTGATATGAGTCCAGTGGTACAATATATGTTAAGTGTGATTCCAATCAATGATCCAAGTAGGGTGATTCTTGTAATAGTTCTCGTGATGATTCTAGTAAAGATTCTAGACAATACTCACAGTGTGTTTTAAAATACTGAGATCGACATATAAACGACTATAGGTAATCTGGCACATCACACACTGGCCAAGTGTGGGATGGCTATCATTCTTTTATAATTCACAGGGAGGTGGTTCGAGTATTTAGGAATGTTTACATGTCTACTCAAGTATTTCCCCGCCGGACAAATATGAGTGAATCCAACACGACACGTAAATCGAAAATAAATCTAGCCAGAACATGAACGTGCTTGTAGGTGATTCTTGTAGTGGTTCTTGTAATAGAGGCTAGACAAGTAAGGTATGTGTGTCGTATACATGAATTCTAAAAAATATTAATTCGTGTTTGTAATCGAGAATCAAATAAAACTGACTAAAACTGAAATATAGAATTCGATAATTAAATGAAAGAACTATCAGAGAATGTACTCGCCTGATAATCCGAGCTGCTGATGAGGATGTGTAACTGAACTGGAGTGATGTAAAACTATTTAAGGTAACCACAAGTCACAATATGGTCTAATATATTATATAAAAGGGCTACAATGCAATTCTACATGCTTCTAAGTCCTTCTAGGTCAAAGTCAACCTTGGTCAACTCTAGTCAAACTTGGTCAACTCTGGCCAAACCTGGTCAAATCTAAGTCAACTAGTTTATTTACTAATTTTTAGGTCACACACAAGTTTACAAGTCATTCCAAGTTCGTTTGAGTCAATTTGGATTAAGTTTGACCCAAAGTTGACTTTTGTCAACTTGGTCAACTTGTCGGTCAACTCGACTAAACTAGGCTCTTGGGTCGATCCTAATCTGTCCCAATACTCCTATGGTCACAAACACAAACCCACAATAACAAATAGATATATTCACATCATCCAATAGTATATATATACATATACATACACATATGTACATAGACTTCCACATACACACATACATATATATAAACTTATATGAAAAGATGGTAGTATGAGGAGTACGGACTGTTGTTAAACTCCAGAAATCTGGAATTAATAAGTCCCCAAATCATTTCACACTCAAAACTATATTACATATATATATATATATATATATATATATATATATATATATATATATATATATATATATATATATATATATATATATATATATATATATTTTTTTTTTTTTTTGAAAAACCAAACTTTTATTGAAAAGATAGGCGCAAAATGCCGAAGCCTATACAAGTAAGCGCGCTAACACGACAGGAGGACAGAAAGCGAGAAGTGCGATAAGCGCACTCAAAAAGAGGGGAGAGGGGCGGCCTAAGCCAGGGCCTCCCAGAAAGAGTTGGAGACGTGAGCAGTGCCTCATAACTTTGAAGCATTGTCTGATGACCTCTCTGTACAGTTGAGAGGGGGAAGTTGGTGTCCTTCGTAACGAAATTTGTTCCTGTTCTTCCAAAGAACCCAAATGCCGGCGGCTGCTACGATCTGATGACCGTGAGATCGGCTCCAGAAGTCCAGGAGATCGAAGAAGCCCCCGGTCGGTTGACCCATACTAAGACTATGATGCAGCTTGGACCAAGTGCCTGCAGCCAGTTCCCCCAAAAGTAGGACGTGTTCAGCCGATTTCGTCTTGTGCTCCTCACAGCAGTGGCATCTGGAGGTGAAACTGAATCCCAATGATCTGATAATGTCGTTCGTCGAGATCTTGTGTCGAAGAGCACGCCAGATGAGGATGGACCATTTAATGGGAATGTATGCCTGCCAAAATTTGGCGTAGACGATATTAGGCACCCCGTTGCCTCTGGCAACAATTCTGGCGGAGGCCAAAGTAAATGTCCCACTCGGGTTAGGAGACCATCTCCAAGAGTCGGGCGTGTCGGTAATCTGTAGATTTGCAGCAAGAAGACTGGTAACTGCAGGTTGACCAAGCCAATCTCTGACCTTCCTCCAATTCCATCCAGAACTGCCCTCCCATAAATCACTGATGGCGCACCCCTGCGGAGTAAGAATGTTGGGATGAAAGATACCTTCTCCTAACCACCGTTCCAGACAGGCCGGGGAGCGACCGTCACCCAATTGAAGATGAATAATAGGTTCAGCAATGATGCGGCCTCGAGTTATGCGGCGCCATGATGCCGAGGATCTGTTGTTAGTGCTAGCCTCAGACAGATGGGAGAATCTGGAATACCTAGCTCTCATGAACTTCGTCCATAAGGAGGTCTCGATGCGCAACTTCTACCATAACTTGAAGGAGCATGGGTCCACAATATGGGCAAGTCTGCTGAAGCCCAGGCCACCTTCTTCAGTGGGTTTAGCCATCGTCTCCCAACCGGCCCAGTGATATTTGTCTTTGCCGTCGCAATGCCCCCCAAAAAACTTAGCGAAGAAGGATTCAAGAGAGTGGAGCACCTTCATGGGGGGAGCAGACAGCCGGAGTGTACATCGGGATGGACGAAAGCATGTGTTTGATGAGGATCATTTTGCCTCCAGGGGATAGGGTAGCGTTGTGCCATCCAGCAATGAGTTTGCTGATCTTGTCTACAAGGTGGTCGTATATTCCGGAGTTGGCTTTGCCGTACACGAACGGGCATCCTAGGTAGAGGATGGGGGGGTAGGTCGTGCTGAAGGAGGTCATGTTGGCTAGCAGGGTTGAGCGGGTTCTGTCAGCTTTGTGATACGTGTAGATGACGCTATTATTTTTTTTGACGTGCTGACCAGAGCAGTTGGTGTATCTGTCGATTGTGCTCAAGACTACCTCGATCGATCCGCTATCTCCAGAGGAGAAGATGAGGATATCGTCAGCGTAGGCCAGGTGAGTGATAAGTGGACTTCCGGTGGTGGTGTGGAAGTGGTTGAAACCGGCCTTGTTGGGCATGCTGTTGAGGCTTCTGCTGAGGGCTTCGGCCGTGATTATGAAAATGGTGGAAGAGAGCGGATCCTCCTGTCTAACCCTGCGGGTAGAGCGAAAGAATCCTGCTGCCTGACCATTGATAACAGTGGAGAACCACGCATTGTTGATAGATCTGAAAACGATGTCAATCTATAGTTCGGAGAGGCCGAATGCCCTGAATACCCGGATCATGAACTGCCAGTCAAGGCGATCGTATGCTTTTTCCATGTCGAGTTTGATGGCCACGTCCCCCCCCTCGACGGGAACTTCATGCACGTAATCATTTCTTGTGCAAGAAGGATGTTGTCTGTTATATTGCGGCCTTTCACAAACCCGCTTTGCTCTTCGAAAATGATCTTAGGGATAAGATCGGACATCCGATTTGCGAAAATCTTGGATATGATCTTGTTGGTGAAGGTGCAGAGGCTGATCGAACGAAAATCCTTAAATGTTTCTGGGTTGTCTTTCTTGGGTATAAGGATGATGTTGGCACAGGAAATCGATTTGGGGTATCTGGCCCCTTGAAGAAAGGCAATAGTGGCTTCGACTAGATCTGTCTTAATGATGTCCCAACAAGCTCTGAAGAAGACGTCGTTGAACCCATCCGGCCCCGGGGCACTGTGCTCGTTAATGGACCATACCGCTGCTTTAACCTCCTCCTCACAAGTGGTGGCCAGCAGGTTTTCGTTGTCATTATCGCTAATGAGGGAAGGGATAACCGACAATAGCGTCTCGTCTTTAGCGACCCGCTCTTTGGTGAATAGTTTGGAGTAAAAGTTCACTGCCGCAGCCTGAATGCCGGCCTCGTCGTCGACCAGGATGCCATTATTGTCAAGGATCCGATGTAATTTTAATTTGTTCCTACGTCCTTTTACGCACGCGTGAAAGAATTTGGAATTACGGTCACCGTCGCTGTCCCAGGTCAGTCTGGCTTTTTGCTTCCAGAATTCATTCTCCACTCTCAGTCTAGATTTGAGAAGGGCTCTGGCGAGGTTTAGGTGTGCACGGTGCTCCGGGGAGTTGTTAAGGGCAAGAGTGGACTCCGCGCGAGTGACGTCGTCCTCCGCCTCTCGAATAGCCTGGAAGATGTTGCCGTATGCCTCTTTGCTCCAAGATGAAATGGCCTTTCGAGTGGCTTTAAGCTTAGACGCCATCCGGCTCATGGGGTCAATAGCCGAAACAGAATTCCAAGCCGAAGCAACGGTGTTCTGGAATTACGGGTGATGACGCCAAAAGTTGAGGAAGCGAAAGGCTTTCTTGTTGCCGTTGTGATTGTTGCTGATCTGAACTAGGAGAGGGGAGTGATCCGATTCAGTGGAGTCGAGATGGGAGAGATTAGTGATCAGGCCTATGTCGTGCCAGCCATCGTTGGTCATCGCCCGATCTAAGCGGGAGTACTGTCGTCGGTGACCCTCTTGCATGTTGCACCAGGTGAAGGTACTGCCGAGGAAGGGGATTGAGGTGAGGTTTTCGTGGAAGGTAAAGTTATTGAAGTCATCCATAGCTGGCTTAGGAGGAGGGCGGCCACCGGATTTCTCCTCGATGCAAGACACCGTGTTGAAATCTCCAATACAAAGCCACGGAAGCCCCTGCGGGTGAATCCTCAGAAGGTCAGCCAAGAGTAATCTGTGCTCGGGGATGTAGCAACTGCCATGTACAGCGGATATGACGGAACGGGACTTGAGGGCCGGGTGTTCGACCCAACAAGTAATAGCCTGAGGAGATTCATGGATGATGCCAAATTGGAAGTCTTGAGCAAGTAAAATCCAGATGTCATTGTCGCCAGCGATGGCATGCGGGAAACCTAACTTAAGTTGGGTGGCTTTGAGTCTGTTTTGAGAGATTTTAGGTTCGATAATGATTAAGAGGTCAATGTGGTAAATCTTCTTGAGGCTGAGAATTTTGTTCATCGTCGGTTTGTTGTCGAGCCCCCTTACATTCCAGGAGACGATGTTAAGCATCGGTTGAAGAGGTGGTATGGGGATGGTTGTGCTTCGTGATGGACCTGGTGGTTCTTGCCATCATCATCTTTTGGTTGCTTTTGTTCTTCTTGGATGATGTTTTTTTTGGTTAGGATGCTAATGAAGTTGCCTCCTGACTCATTGTTGGACCGACCTTGATCGTTGCTTCCAACTACGTCAGTGACTGTGGTAGCTGAGTCGTTGTCCTGATCTTCCAGGGCGCATAAGGGGTTGTCATGGTCCAGAAACCCTGCTTCTTTTGCTTGCCAAAACCTGCCGGTTAAGATGTGACTGAGAGTGGTTTGAGCGTCCTTTGAGGGAGTGGGAGGGTGTCGAGTGGTCTCTGGGACTGTCTGGCGCTCTGAGCAGCTCGTCGGCGAGACCTCTCCTTGTTGCTGGGATCGGTCGATAGGTGGTTGGGTGGAGTGGGAGGCCTCGTGGAAGAGGGATGAGATGAGCTCATGTTGGATGTGGGGTTGGGAGATGGGTGTGTTATCACCGTTTGGGTGATGTGTGAGGCCGCTGAGCTTGGGGGAGTCTTGTTGGTCGGTGTTGTGTGAGGCCGCTGAGCTTGGGGGAATCTTGTTGGTGATGGGGGGCTCTCTGTGGTCTTCGTGTGCGTCTTCGGCAGGGGTGCCTGAGAGGATATCGAACGGGTTGTGGAGGGCGAGTGTGGAGGGACTGAAGGGGACGATAGCTCGACTAGTTGCTGTGGTCGTCTGAGAGAGGGAGTGTATCTGATCTTCAATCTGAGGGATGGGGTCGGGATTTGATTTGTGGATGGTAATGGCGGGGTCTCTTTGAGCAGTGTGCGCACGTGGGGTACGCGGTATTTTTTTTTAGTTCCGGGTGAGCGCGAAAGCAGTGCTGAAAGAGGTGACCGCTCATCTTACAGTGTTTACAGAAGATGATGTTGTTGTCGTACACCAGCTGCTGTGTGTGAGATATGTTCCCGAGCTCGATCTCTATGAATTTGGGGGGGTCGTTCGTGAGGTCTAGCTCCACGCAAATCTTCGCGTAGTTGCACTTGGATAGGTTGCGGGTTTCTTCCGCTATGGCTACTAGGGTCCCGAAGGAGCTGGCTATCCGTTTGAGGGCGGCTGCGGGGAAGCAAACCAGGGGGAGGTTAGGAAGGGTTATCTAGGTCGAAATGATTATTGAGTCGATTTTTTGGTTGAAGTCGGTGGACCACTTGACTACTTTGGCGATCTGAATTCCCATCTTGGCAGTGCCCATAGCCCGGGCTATCACATAGTTCGAGTCGGATGATAGGTGAAGTATCACATGTTTGGGGTCAAGTGGAGCTACTCGGAAGGCTGCGGAGAAGTCCCACTCAGCAACCGCTGTCGAGGCAATGGAGATCTTCGGGCAACCGGAGCCGAATTTGAGCACGAACGACTTGGAGAAGGAGGATGATAGAGAAGAGATCTCCGACTTGGCGAAGGAAACCTGGATGGTATCGCCGTCAGATGGTGGAAGGAAGTCTATATCAGGAAGACGGATCTCTACCGGCGCCGCTGAAGGTCGCGGTCCCCGATCAGGTCGCAATGCCTCAGCGTAGGAGACGCCGGGATGAGCCGCTGGACCCGGGGACGTCATCTTCGGCCGCGAAGAAGGGAGGGCAAGGGGCGATGGGGGGCTGCTGGTGGCACAAGCCCGGGGGAGCTGCACCTGGTAGAGACCGGGCCGGGGGTGGCATCAGATGGCGCCAGCTCGGCGGTATCCCTAGAAAGCGTGAAACCTGGTTGCACCAAGATGCTGGAGGGGAGAGGCCCGGAGAGTACCGAGAGGCTGGGAGGAGGTGCCCTAAGACGCACCCGAAAGCTAGGGGAGGGGTCCCCAGGGCATGCCAAGTTGCTGGGGTGAGAAGTCCCAGATTACGCCAGTAGGCAGGAGGGTTGTGCCTCGGGAAGCGCCAAAAGTTGTAAGAGGGGTATGCCAGGATGGCACGCCAAAGTGGCTTGCGCAAGAGTCTGCGCGCTCGAACCCAAAAGGTTGGCAGCCCCCTGTGAAGGGGCGCAAATTGAAAGTGGTCCACTGCTTATTGGGTGCGCGAGCTCCACCGAGCGCTTAGAGAGAGGGAAAAATTCGAGCAAGCTACGCTGGTTTTTGACCAACTCTTCCGAGTGAACTGCACAGAGAGCTGGCACTGATCCCATAACAGGAGATGTGACCGAGGGGCCCACGAGCACCCCAGTGGCAGAGGGGGCCACGTGCGCCCCTGCAGCCGAACGGAGCGGGTCGAATACCACATCAGCTGGATGGACCGCGCTAAGAGTCAACGCTGCTCCCAAAGCATGAAGGCTTCCCGAGGGAGCCACGTGCTCCCCATCAGCCGAGGGGGCCACGTGCTCTCCTGCTCCCGAGGGCAGGAGGCAGTTAGATATCTGCGCAATCGGTGGGAAGCGGGAGGAGGAGCCTGGCTACATAAGTTCAGAGCGGAGGTCGCCGGTCCCGTAGCCGGAGCGGAGGGGAAGAACACTGGGGGAGGCGACGGCCGCGACCGCGTTACTGCGCTCCACAAGATGAAGCTGGGCGGCAGACCATCCGGTGAGCGGAGCCGGGGGGGAGGAAGCCCGAGGGAGGGAGGCGACAGCGCGCCTCGATGCCGGGAGGAGAGGGGGCGGTGACCTGGCCGGGAGCGCCTCGGCGGACGCCGACGAGCGCAGGGAGACGTGGAGATCTGGCAGCCTTGAGCTGCTGCCGCGGCTACCAGCCAACAAGGCGGTTGAGACGGCGGAGGTCGAGGCATGAGGGAGGAGGGACAGGCAGGAGACGGCTAGGAAGTCCGGGGAGGGTTCCATGCCGACGGGGAAAGGGGAGAGGGGGAGGGGGAGCTCGGGGGAGCCATTTTTCTTTTTTTTTTCTCTCTCTCTCTCTCTCTCTCTCTCTATATATATATATATATATATATATATATATATATATATATAAACTTACGGGCATGTGCCCAGAGGTTGCGCCCACGTGATCATAAAATTTCATGTGAGACGGAGCTCTGTGCGTCGAGTTATGACGCACAGACAGTAGGGCGTGCATGGGACCGTACACGGGATCTTGTGCACGCGTGTCCGTGTCCGTTCGGTTGCCGAAATTGTGTTGATTTCTGATCCGTCTTAACAAAAGTTGTTACAAATTATATAAGGAAGGATTTCATGAAAATAGAATCGAAAATTAACACCTTTCAGTTCTAAGTGGCATTTTGCCGAACACGTGCAACGTGAGACCGATACGTGTCCGATACCGCTATCAAACGAAACCAAAATACTACCAATTTTTATACACAGATCAAGGGTACCTATATGGATGCAATAATAAAGAAAATTTAGGAGAAACAAAGTTAGATCGTGATTCACCTATTGAGAGTCGAAATCTCAATAAAAGGAATTCCCTGAGCGCATTGTCGGCCGATTTCTCCCGAGGAAATGCTTCCTCCTCCTTGCTAGAAGTATTCCAGTAAATCCTCCTCTTCCCAACGAGCACAAAGGAATTCGTTTGAGGTAAAACGGACTCCGAATGAGAAATCTATGGTTTTTGGAGAAAGAAAAATTAGGGTTTACTCTATCGAGGCTATGAGTTTCTACTAATGAGAGAGGGGGGCTGCTTGTGGCTGGCCATGATAGGGAGTATTAGGGTTAGGGTTTGTACATGGGCCAAGCACTCCATGAGTTGCTAAAAGGCCCATGTCAAAAAGGGTTAAAAAGGCCTATGTAAAAATGATTTAAATCATTAATTCATTGCCAAAAATAAAATTAATTCTGAAATTAATTCTATAGGTCAACAAATAATTCTAATTATCATATTAGGCTCTTAATGAAGGGTGACTATGGTCAAACCACCTTATGCTACTCAAAACACCAATCAAGATACAAGCATCACATTAATTAATAAATTAACAAGAAAATTCAAATAAATACATAATGACTAAAATACCCCTAAATTAAAAATGTGGTGGTTACAAATCTCCCCCTTAGAAAAATTTTGTCCTCGAAATTTAAGATGGTTGCACTTCTTCTAGGTTAAACCCCCGACAATCAAGTTCAAAAAAATTATATCTAAAACATGCAAAATATGGTCCTACTGGTCGTAATTCACAGTCTCGAACAGGGTTACTATACTATCTAGCACATCACAAGATTATCCTGACAGGTACTAATGAAATCACACAACAAGAAGGGGAAAAAGGATAGGAAAGACAGACCTGCTAACCCATCACCTGCAGCATCGGTCTCCTCGACCCTCAGTGTAAAAACTCCACTCCTTTGGTGTTGGGTATAGTGCTGTGCTACAGGTGGCCTAGCTCCCTCTCTCTGACCCTGTGCTCCTCCAAGTGTGGGTGCCGAGGGACAATCCTTTATCTGGTGAGCGTCGGATCCGTAAAATAGACAAACTTTCAACCTCCTCCTACAAGACTCCCAAATGTGTCCCGGCTTCTTGCAGTAGGCACAACTCTGCATCCTCGGATCCTAACTTTGAGGCTGATGCTGTCCCTGCTGAACCCGAGCTGGTGCCTACATCTGCTGAGGCTGGTTCACTATCTTCTGCACACATGGATGCTTTCCACTCCCACTGTCCCCTCCTAAATCATCTCGACTCCTCTTGGACTTGAGCTCCAAGTCATCCTCTCTTGCCATAGCTCCTAACAGAATCTCCTCAAAAGTAGCATTTCTGTTGCTCTTGGTTAAGGACTTGATTTCCTTAACTAATCCCTTCCTGAACCACCTATCCATCACTGTCTCGCTAAGGCCCTCCATAAATATGCCCAGGCAGCAGAACTCTCCAGCGTATTCTTCTACTGTCTGGTTCCCCTAAACTAGGTTCTTGAACTGTATCTCCAAAGCGCCAAGTGCTGTATCGGAGAAGAACTTCTTCTTGAAAAGCTTCTTGAAAGCCTCCAAGTTTGCCCCTCTGTACCAACCTTGGGGTCGGTCTGGGGCCATGTACGGGCAAGAAACTGCATCTGGTTGCCCGCTACCTCTATCTGGAGCCGGGCTGGTATCTCTGCAAGGCGAAAGATCTCCTTTATGTGCTCGATCCAGTCGTCCGCATAAAGGATACCCTCCGTGCCCTTGAGTCTCGCGAACGCATCTTCTGGAATTCCTAAATTCCTAATGTCTTCTGCTGGTATGGCTGAATCTGCCCTTCCTACGACTGGATAGTCACCTTCTCCACTGCTACCATGGCTAGCTGATGGGCATTGTCAATGTCCTGCCTCATGTCCTCCGCCTGGCGCCGCTGAGTCTCCATCATCTGCTGCATGAAGGCGAAGAACTGCACCATATCACTTGTCCCCTGAGGGGGTGGTAGTATTATCCCCTGAACTCCTGGGGTAGTCCTCGGAACCGGTGGAGTAGCACCCTCAAAAGCTACAGATGCTCCCACCTGAGCTGGAACAAGAGGTGCTGCGGTCCCAGAGTCCTACTGAGTCAGACGAGAAGTGGCAGACCTCTCAGTGGTATCCCTTAGGCCAGACCGTTGCGATCGTGTCTCCACCATCTTGAAGGTAGATCAAAAAAAAGAATCAATTACTGAGAAGGAAGCGATATAATCAAAGGAGGACAGTTATTTCAAAAGAATGCAATTATCAGCAAGAATGTGTAGATGGCACGAATTAGATCAGAATTTTTTCTAACTGTGATTGAGTACCTCTCCGCTAATACATATTTCTTAGTTCCTAACGCAGGCTCGTAGCAGTACAACTAAGTCGCCGTACTACCACGATATCGCAATAATGCGAATCTCGACCTGTATGGGCTACTACTAAAAATGTGTCATAACCCGCACCTAGTGTAAGGGTACAAGTGCGTAACCACGCCCAGCCTATGCCGCAGAATCGGCGGTAGAATACTGTTCTAGGTCACTATCTAAACCAACTCACACAATTATATAATGTACTTGTCTTAAATCCCAACTCCGAACGGAGGACAAGTATAGAAATAATATAACTCAATCACAGTCTAAGCACGATAGGATAACACATAATTCTATAACTAAAATAAAACAATAAAAACTACTAAAAGATAATAACTCAAAACAACTCAAAATAAGACAACTCTCAAATTATTATAATTCAAGTTCCAGTAAAGAAATCTAAAACAATCTACTAAACTAGTCTCCCGATCACTCCTGAGTGTCGGGACCAAAGGTAGCTAATCCCTCTCCAGATCTATAGTGAGTAGGGCAAACATCCTCAGGGCTAACATCTGTAATATTTCAACAGGTCCAGTCAGGACAGGAACGAATACATCTCATCAAGTAAATCCAAGTAAATGAAGAAAACTATAAAATAATTATAGACAATTATATTTATGAAGCATGGGTATTCGAGTCAGTTTAAAATATAAAACTATAGTAAAAGAATAAGGAAAGTAAAAGCTGTGAAATAGAATATCATGTCAATGACGACTATAAATAACAGCTAGCTAAACTATAATAATGTGATATGAGTCCAGTGGTACAATATATGTCAAGTGTGATTCCATTCAATGATCCAAGTAGGGTGATTCTTGTAATGGTTCTTGTGATGATTCTAGTAAAGATTCTAGACAATACTCACTACTAAATAAGGAAAGTTGGCAACGGCAGGATAGGTCGCTAAATAATGAAAATCCGTCGCTAATAGGAATTAGCAACGACTTTAGCTACGAAACATGAAGGTCGAAGAAAAGCTAATCACAGATGAAAATTCCGTTGTTGTTTGCGATGTCACAACCAATATTGCTAGGACGTCGCAAAATTAGCGACATATAGCACCGTAACAGTATGTCGCCAAATCAGCAACATAGTACGACCACTTAGCGACGTTATTTCTTTTTATGTGATGACATGGCATGCCTGCCACGTCAGCAGTATAGCGACGCACAGCGACCAAATTAGCAACGTCATCTCTCAGGTGGTGATATAGCTGTTTTGCCACGTCAGCTACTGAGCGACGGATAGCGACGTAACGACGCTAATTAGCGACGTATAGATCGTCGCTATACGTCGCAGATCGTCGCTATAAGTCACAGATATTATAAAAAAAATTTAAAAAATATGATTGGTGTTTTTGTTATGCTGTGTCTGTGTTTACAGTGTGTGTGAAGTACAGTATTCGAACCATCGAGAGTTTCGCTTACTGTTCTATGTTTTATCTTGGATAGAAAGAGCAACAGTTCAGGGTGCACTTCTCAGAGCTTCCTCTTCACATCCTTCACCTTCTCGGGATCCTTTATGACGTCCCGAAAAAGTGAAGGATGTGAACATGAAGCTCTCAGAAGTACACCCTGAACTGTTGTTCTTTCTGTCCAAGATAAAATATACAACAGTAATCGAAACTATCGATGGTTCCGAACACTGCATTTTACATACACAGTAAACACAGACACACATCATCACAAAAATATACATTATATTTTTTTAAAATTTGGGCAGCACCTCCTTTGTATATCAGATCATTGCTTATAACCCAGCGTAGGTATATTTGTCATCCCCGTCGCATATATCATCATAACAGTCTATAACCAATACATGAATAATAGTCTCCCATCATAACGGTCTACAACCAATACAAGTCTCACAACTAATAAATATCTCACAAACAGAGAAACAAGTGTATTACTAACATATGATAAAAAAACAAATAAAATCACAAAGGACCCCGGCTGTGCATATGGGATAAAATGATGTCGTACTGCTCCTGTGTGAGCTGTGCAACGTCCGAAGACAGTGGAACGTCTGGAGTCTGGGCCGTTGATGGACCGGGAGGACGTATCTGCTCCAGCTCTCACAGTCGGTCACCATGCGCAGTAAGGGTATGCACCATCCTCTAAGTACTCTCCTTAAGAGAAGTATATAGCTGGGTGAGTGAGGCAGTCACGATCCTCTGCGATCCATCCAGCTCGACCTGTCTACGTTCAGTGCGCTCCATAAACTCGATGAGCGTGTGCAAGCTGCCAGCTGTAGCCTCCTGCAGACTCCTCAGCTCATATATACTTTGCTCGACCGCATCAAATCGTCCGGTGGTCGTCGGATCGTCGAATCGTCGTTCTACGGTATGGTGATCAGAAATCTGCTGCAATAACTCTCGACGCAGCACATTGATCTGACGACCAATATCCTGAGCCCGTGATGACGCCTGCGAAGCTGGAGACGGCACACTGACAGAGGGGGCCCAGGATGACTCTGAAGCCAAATAGGCGTCATAGGATCCCATACCGTAGTACGTACCCTTCTGAAGACAACCAACGGCGGTCATCCAGAGGTCGTCTGGCGATGGAGCTGTAGGCAGCTGGGAGGAAGTACCAGCCCCTCCCTCTGCTGGGGCACTAGCAGCAGCAGCAGCCTCCTCTTGTAGCCGAAGATACTTGGCCTAGAATATTGTTTGCTAACGTCTAAGTGTTTCTAAAGTCTATATTGATATCTATTTTCATGTTTTCTAAATTATAGTAAATTAATATAAAGAATAGAATGTACATATGTCTGCGTCGCCCTCTCGTCAATAAACTCCCCAGCCCTCCGATGGGTAACCAGGAAGACGGTCACCATGTTGGGGTCCTCACCCCTTTTTACCTGTTAAAATATATTATCTATTATTAGTATTAAACATTCTATCCAACTATATATAAAATGATGTCCGGTAAAAGAAATGTACCAGACGACAAAAATGCTCCGTTATAAGAATGGAGCCACCACACCACTTACTGGCGCTCGACCGCGCCACCTTAGCCTTCTCAGACCGCTCCTGGTACCTGGCCTCGCCGAATCTAGCCTTCATCGCAGTCCACTGCTCTGGCTTGATCCAACCATAGATCGACTTTCCGGAGCGATCACGAGACTTCTGGTCGTGGATCACATCACGGATGAGCTTGCCTGCGACGGCAGAAAATTAGGCCTCGATCTTCGCCGCCCGGTATGGTGGATAGAAATAGGTCCTCTACAAGAAGTAAAATAGAAAGAGTCGTATAATATACATAAATGATTATTAAAATTTAAAAATAAACAAATTTTTTACCTTGAAGTGGGCCAAAGAAAAGGCCTTCCTATCTGCGGGAGCATCTGAGTAGTTAATCCAAGGCCCACCATACTTCTGCCTCAGAAATAACCCCAGTTGTCTCGGTACTGCAGGAGGCCGATATCTATACAATAATAAATTTCATGAATATATATGTACATATAATCATTTGAGAAATATATATTAACTAATTAACTTACTTCGTAGGCCCGTCCGTCCAAATCTCCATACGCGTCTCATCCGGGGGAGCGCATAGAGGGTCGCTCTCACCTCCTGCCTGACCAGGATCAGTCTGATCGTCGTCCTTCATATGCTCGGTGTCGGCTCTCCCCATGGAGACGTCGGCAGGAGGAATGCTGGACGCGGGAGGAATGCTGGACGACGAGGGAGGAGTCGCCAACCTGCTGGAACTGCTCTGTCCCGATAATGGACCGGGAACAGAACGGTACACTGGCATACTCGAAGATGAGGATGAGGGTACGGAATCTGCCTCCTCAATCCAACGCATACAGGACTGCCTAACAGAATATCCTCCGCGTCGTCCTCCTGGACTAGTCATACCTGATAATAATATATGACAATAAAACAAATATACATATTTATATGATAGACATCATAGATTTTTGAAAAATATCATAGTCACAAAAGTGTCACTAAAGTGTTAAATATGATGATAAAACAAACGTACAGATTTAATCCTCTTCTGAAAATTCATCTTGTTCGTTTAGCTCTTCTTCTTCTTCTTTTTCTTCTTCTTCTCCCTCCTCTACATCTTCACTTTCATCTGCATCTTCCTCTTCATATAATTCTACTTCTTCTACACAATTAGATGTCTAATGAGGAACTTCCGTCGTGTCTACTTCTATAATATTTGTTATAAGAGGTAGTTTATCATCTTGATAATCTATATCGTCAACCTCAAAGGTATTTCTAGCTTTGGTCTTACATACTGCCTACCAGTCCGACCTTGTTGTTCCCCGTTTAGGATAACTTGTGAAGTACACGAGCTGAGCCTGACTTGATAGGACAAATGGTTCATAGGCTTAATATCGACACCGATAGTTTATATCCACAAGACCGTGCTTGTCTACTTTCCAACCTTAACCTTCAATCGGATCAAACCAATCACACCTGAATAACACAATCTTAGCAGGCTCTATTCCATAACTATATGTCAGCTCCACAATCTCCCGTAGGATGCCATAGAAATCGTTGCCCGCATCAACATCTTTGTAGTTAGAAGATCTGATACACAAACAACTATTTTTGGTGGAATCGAGATCCACAAAGTTATCTCTGATCGGGCAAGTTGTTGACTTGAACCTAAACCCATTCACGCAGTAGCTTGGCTATATTTTTGTAGCATAAATTGGTCCCTTGGCTAGCGTTCTAATAGACTCATTCTCAAGTCTTGCGTATGGACGATCGACCTAAATACTACGAAAAAAAAAATTAAGCTCATTCTCAAGTGCATATATAGAAAGGTAATTACAGAGTTCTCAAGTCTTACATATGCACTCAACCATGATGGAAAATAATGCCTCATTTCTTGTTCTAGTTCTTCTTCTGTTATGTGTGCCTACCTAACCTCACATCATCATTAACTACGCTAAAAACAACATCGTTCAATTAATGTAATAGTATAATAATCAACACTATTAAAATAATGTAGACGTATTAATTACTTACCCCTCCAGCTTCTCTACTTCATCCTCATCGCAGTTGAGTAATACATACACCTGAGCAACCCTTAGCTCATCATCGTTCAGACATCTCTTCTTTATTTTACCCGATGGCTTTCCTGGAGCATTGAATACCTTCAGTATTGTATCATTATATTCATGATCTCCGTCATCGTTTATGGAAGATCTCGTTCTATTAGTTGCAACATGAGACTTGAAATACATCGAACAAAAGTTTGTAATCTCCTCGAGAACATAGGCTTCACAAATAGAACCCTCGACCCATGCCTTATTTTTCACCTTTCTTTTTAGGTTATTCAAATATCGCTCGAACGGGTACATCCATCCATATTCGACGGGTCCACCAATACGTGCCTCATTAGAAAGATGAATTGGCAAATGTTCCATAGAGTCGAAGAATCCAGGAGGAAACACCCTCTCTAGCTTGCAGAGTGTTACCGTAATGTCCATCTCTTGCTTTTCTAGACGATTAACGAGCAATTTCTTAGAACAAAGATCCCCGAAGAATATGCTAAGCTCCGTCAATGGATCCCAAACTGCCTGTGGTAAAAATTCTCGAAATGCAATCGGAATTAACCTCTCCATGAATACGTGACAATTGTGGCTCTTCATATCTGTCAATTTATTTTCCTTCGGATCGACACATCTTCTCAGATTTGACATATATCCGTCTGGAAATTTTAGGTCCTGGATCCACCGACAACGTCTCACTTTATCCTCCTTGTCCAGTAAGAAAATTGACTTCGGCAGGAACTATTTTCCATTCTCCTCTATCAAATACAACGCAGGGTGTTTGCATATTTCTTCTAAGTCCAACCTGGCCTTGGGATTATCTTTCATTTTTTCCTTTAAGTCCATCACAGTATTAATTATGTTATCAAATACATTCTTCTCAATATGCATGACATCAAGATTATGTCTGATCCGATTGGTACTCCAATATGGTAGATCCCAGAATATGCTCCTCTTTGTCCAGTTATGATCTCTACCAAATCTATCGCACTTGTACCCAGTTGTAGGATCTTCGATAGCACTTGGAAAATCTCTAACCTCCTCTCATATCGTGGCTCCGTACCACCTTGGCGGTGGATCACCCTTCTCTACAACGTCGGCACGAAATGCATTCATGTTCCTTCTGAATGGATGATCTTTTGGCAGAAATTATCGATGACAATCAAAGAAGCACGGTTTTCCTTCGTGTTTCAAGCGAAAAGCCTTAGTACGGTCCATGCAATACGGACATGAGAGACGGCCATGAGTGCTCTATCCAGATAATATTCCATAGGCCGAAAAGTCGTTGATGGTCCACATAAGGGTTGCCTTCATCTGAAAATTTTGCTTCCTGGAAACATCGTACGTGTTAGCGCCTACTTCCTATAACAAATTCAACTCATATATCAAAGGCTGTAAGTACACATCAATATTCCTCTCG
>JANAVB010029217.1:6720177-6722677 GCA_029216955.1 Iris pallida | reverse complement strand
TGAAACGAACCAAAATCCTACCAAACTTTATACACATATCAATGGTGCTTATATGGATGCAATAATGAAGAAAATTCAGGAGAAACAAAGGTAGATCGGGATTTACCTATTAAGAGTCAGAATCTCAATAAAAGAATTCCCTGAGCACTTTGTCGGCCGATTTCTCCCGAGCAAATGCCTCCTCCTCCTTGCTAGCAGTATTCCAGCAAATACTCCTCTTCCCAACGAGCACAAAGGAATTCGTTTGAGGTGAAACGGACTCCGGATGAGAAATCTAGGGTTTTTGGAGAAAGGGAAATTAGGGTTTACTCTATCAAGGCTATGAGTTTCTACTAATGAGAGGGGGGCAGCTTATGGCCGGCCATGATAGGGGGTGTTAGGGTTAGGGTTTGCACATGGGCCAAGCACTCCATGAGTTGCTAAAAGGCCCATGTCAAAAAGGGTTAAAAAGGTCTATGTAAAAATGACTTTAAATCATTAATTCATTGCCAAAAATAAAATTAATTCTGAAATTAATTCTATAGGTTAACAAATAATTCTAATTATCATATTAGGCTCTTAATGAAGGGTGACTATGGTCAAACCACCTTATGCTACTCAAAACACCAATCAAGCTACAAGCATCACATTAATTAATAAATTAATAAGAAAATTCAAATAAATATATAATGACTAAAATACCCCTAAATTAAAAATATGGTGGTTATAATACTAACTGCTCATTCACAACAACTTAATCAACTTTACAAAATATAGAAGTTTTACATTTGAAGAAGAATGTAAGCTTTTACAATTATAGAAAACTACCACACATCTAACTAGTCTTCTATAGTTTGGCCTTCGAGTCTCTATCTCCCCCTCATATGGTCCATAGCACAAAAGTAGACACATCATCCTCACCTATAACAACGATCCAGTCAGAAAAGGAGCAGAGTAAAACCATATTGCAATTAATGTTGTTAGTCCAAAATAAGTTAGAACAATGAGAAACGATGATAGCAAAGAGTATATAAAGAACTAGTACTAGCAAGGTATGAATGATCAAAATATGAACTAGCAAAATGTAAACTAGCAAGATGGGATCTAACAAGATATAAACTGGCAAGATGTAAACTAGTAAGATATGAACTAACAAGATAATGAACTAGATAAAGGATAAAAAAGGAACCACTATATATGTGTGAAATACCTTTTAATACGTGAACGGCTGGGCTAATACGGCACATCATACGATGGCTATCCACAATAATAGGGTACGGCTTACTCATACGTGGTGTGTACGACTTAGCTATCCACAATCAAAATAGTTGGGTTTGTTCACGTACTTACCGAGTATTTTCCCTCCCGACTCTCTAACAATCAATAATGGTCAATGATACACTAAGAAAGATACAATAACTACGGTGTCACAATCGTGTCTCAACGAAATATCAAGCTATGTCTCAACGGAATATCGAACAAGAAAACGATAGAGAAAATGTTATAATGAACTAAAACATAAATACAATATTGTACTTGCCTGAATCCTTGCACAAACAATAGTCACAAGTAGATGATGAGGGGATTACCAATCTAGAAGCTGTCAACCTATAACGTACATCGTACCACGAACCATGCACGAAAACCACAAGTCAATTCTAATGTTCTAGTTCTAAATTCATAGAATAGTCGCTAGCTGGGTTACTAATTTAATAATAGTTAATTCTGGAATAAATTACTTAAAAACATTATTTAACCTAATAATAATCTAAATATAATCTAAACATATAAGTTTGGCCATCAAAAGTCATGTTTCCAATTTTAGAAACCATAACACGTAAATCGAGGCGTGCCATTGACTATCTAGTCAAATATCATGAACTCTAGATTTTGAAAGTGTACCTTGGTAGATTTCAGCACCACGAGTGCGCTGGAATCAACCGTGTCGCAATATCACGTTTTGGTCAAAAGATACCGCCATTATGGCTAATCGTGACCAAAACGGTGATCAACCGATCAATTCTGAGTTCAATAGAATAATTAAAATACTAGATGAACAAAATAATTTCTGGAAAAATTATATTCGTAGAGATATGTGTTAGCTTTCTGAAACTTCAAACGGTTCGTGATTTCGATTTTTGGTTCTCCCGGAATCTCGAAAACACCGAAACGTGTCAAATTTCTTACAACTAGCACTCTACAAATTTTTCAGAAATTTAGGTTCAGAAATTACGAAAATAAATTAAATATTCAGAAACTATACCTCAATATGCTTCCAAAAAAATGGCACGTAAAAAGCACGTCGGGGTTTGTGCGAATCGCTTCGGGAAGTCGGAAACCCTAGATTAGTTCTCCCACAAAAGGCTGCTAGAATTTAATTAGGGTGGGCGAATATAATAATATATATAGGAGAGAGAGAGGCGGTCACTGTAGCAGTTGGCGCCGATAGGTGGGCCCCCCCTAGGTGGATTTCTGGGTAATTATTTATTTAATTCAGAAAATTATTTAAAAATCATTTTAA
>JANAVB010029217.1:6597677-6715177 GCA_029216955.1 Iris pallida | reverse complement strand
AGGCTATGAGTTTCTACTAATGAGAGGGGGGCAGCTTGTGGCCAGCCATGATAGGGGTTGTTAGGGTTAGGGTTTGCACATGGGCCAAGCACTCCATGAGTTGCTAAAAGGCCCATGTCAAAAAGGGTTAAAAAGGTCTATGTAAAAATGACTTTAAATCATTAATTCATTGCCAAAAATAAAATTAATTCTGAAATTAATTCTATAGGTTAACAAATAATTCTAATTATCATATTAGGCTCTTAATGAAGGGTGACTATGGTCAAACCACCTTATGCTACTCAAAACACCAATCAAGCTACAAGCATCACATTAATTAATAAATTAATAAGAAAATTCAAATAAATATATAATGACTAAAATACCCCTAAATTAAAAATATGGTGGTTATAATACTAACTGCTCATTCACAACAACTTAATCAACTTTACAAAATATAGAAGTTTTACATTTGAAGAAGAATGTAAGCTTTTACAATTATAGAAGACTACCACACATCTAACTAGTCTTCTATGGTTTGGCCTTCGAGTCTCTATCTCCCCCTCATATGGTCCATAGCATAAAGTAGACACGTCATCCTCACCTATAAACAACGATCCAGTCAGAAAAGGAGCAGAGTACAACCATATTGCAATTAATGTTGTTAGTCCAAAATAAGTTAGAACAATGAGAAACGATGATAGCAAAGAGTATATAAAGAACTAGTACTAGCAAGGTATGAATGATCAAAATATGAACTAGCAAATGTAAACTAGCAAGATGGGATCTAACAAGATATAAACTGGCAAGATGTAAACTAGTAAGATATGAACTAACAAGATAATGGACTAGATAAAGGAAAAAAAAGGAACCACTATATATGTGTGAAATACCTTTTAATACGTGAACGGCTGGGCTAATACGGGACATCATACGATGGCTATCCACAATAATAGGGTACGGCTTACTCATACGTGGTGTGTACGACTTAGCTATCCACAATCAAAATAGTTGGATTTGTTCACGTACTTATCGAGTATTTCCCCTCCCGACTCTCTAACATTCAATAACGGTCAATGATACACTAAGAAAGATACAATAACTACGGTGTCACAATCGTGTCTCAACGAAATATCAAGCAATGTCTCAACGGAATATCGAACAAGAAAACGATAGAGAAAATGTTATAATGAACTAAAACATAAATACAATAGTGTACTTGCCTGAATCCTTGCACAAACCGTAGTCACAAGTAGATGATGAGGGGATTACCAATCTAGAAGCTGTCAACCTATAACGTACATCGTACCACGAACCATGCACGAAAACCACAAGTCAATTCTAATGTTCTAGTTCTAAATTCATAGAATAGTCGCTAGCTGGGTTACTAATTTAATAATAGTTAATTCTGGAATAAATTACTTAAAAACATTATTTAACCTAATAATAATCTAAATATAATCTAAACATATAAGTTTGGCCATCAAAAGTCATGTTTCCAATTTTAGAAACCATAACACGTAAATCGAGGCGTGCCATTGACTATCTAGTCAAATATCATGAACTCTAGATTTTGAAAGTGTACCTTGGTAGATTTCAGTACCACGAGTGCGCTGGAATCAACCGTGCCACAATATCACGTTTTGGTCAAAAGATACCGCCATTATGGCTAATCGTGACCAAACGGTGATCAACCGATCAATTCTGAGTTCAATAGAATAATTAAAATACTAGATGAACAAAATAATTTTTGGAAAAATTATATTCGTAGAGATATGTGATAGCTTTCTGAAACTTCAAACGTTTCGTGATTTCGATTTTTGGTTCTCCCGGAATCTCAAAAATACCGAAACGTGTCAAATTTCTTACAACTAGCACTCTACAAATTTTTCAGAAATTTAGGTTCAGAAATTACGAAAATAAATTAAATATTCAGAAACTATACCTCAATATGCTTCCAAAAAAATGGCACACAAAAAGCACGTCGGGATTTGTGCGAATCGCTTCGGGAAGTCGGAAACCCTAGATTAGTTCTCCCACAAAAGGCTGCTAGAACTTAATTAGGGTAGGCGAATATAATAATATATATAGGAGAGAGAGAGGCGGTCACTGTAGCAGTTGGCGCCGATAGTTGGGCCCCCCTAGGTGGATTTCTGGGTAATTATTTATTTAATTCAGAAAATTATTTAAAAATCATTTTAAGTCCAAATAAATCAAAATAAATTGCAGAAAAATCCAGAAAAATTCTAGAAAATTCTAGAAAATATTTCTAAATGTCTAGAATATAAATAATATATTTTAACACAAAATATCATCGTGTGACCTCGTAGTAAATTCTAAAAACCTATAAAATATAAATTCTGTAGGTTTTAATTATATAAAAATTCCCAAAAATTCTAAAAAAATCTAGAAAAATTCTAAAATATTCTAGAAATTATTTTTACTCATTTAGAGCCCAAATAAAAATATTTGGTCTAGAAATACCCCTGTATGACCTTACAGTAAATCCTAAAAGTCCTTAAAATAATAAAACCTTAAATATTAAATACCTAAAAATATCCAAAAATTGTAGAAAAATATAAAATAGCTAAATAATACATATATATAAGCTATCTAGAGGTCATATGACCTTAATTTGGTCATAGGCCACCTACAAGCTTTGGCATGACTCACAATGACCATAAAATTAAACATAAACAAATAAAATTAAAAAAATTAAATTTTTTGGAAGTGGGCTTACAACTGTCCTGGCTGGTATGGTGTCTCCGGAGTCATTACAGGATTCGGTCCCTCCGGGGTAGCCTCTTCACCAGATGTGAGGGCCAAGACAGAAGTGCGTCCGCTTCTTAGATTCATACTGTTGGTACGAGGAAGAATTGGACGATATTAGGAGAGGTTAGATGTGAGGTAATTCAAGTAATCAAAGGAATTCAAAAAAAAGAAGTTTGGAAGTCAAGGAGGTAGTAGTTCTGGATAAGATATTATTCTTATTCCTATATATATGCTTGTTGGGTACAGTCATGTAACCCAACAATATTTTTTGACCTGCATGGGCTACCACAAAAACATGTAACGCCCCAGCCCCAAAATACATAGGACCAAGTACGTGAACATGCCAGCTACGCATGTACGAAGAATACTCCAATATATGGAATCCTCATATATGCACATAAGCTGTAAAAATAATCACAGGCCAGAATAATATAATCTAATCTTATCAAAGCTCAACACAAAAGATAATAGACTCCAAATGATAAATAAGTGTATCGAAAGATAGCCGGGTGAACATACTCACTCCGAACAGCTATAAAATAATCTCATAAGATCGGAGTCCAACCTCCGCAAATAGAAAGTAAAGATATGTAAAATGTCTACAAAATATCTCAGCAAGTAATAGACAAGAAGTCAACAGGAGATGCCTCGTCATCGATGTAAGATAGCTCCAACATCGCTCCGTACTCCTGTGGAAAATTGTCTAAATCTGGAGAGATAACCAGGTCCTTAGAGGGACGTACCAAGATACAAGAAAACACCATGCCGTATAAACTGTGATAATATAATAAAAAAGAAAGGATGCATGCAATCGGGTTCCTGACCAATATCTATTGTGAATATGCAGTTTTGAGAAACAATCCTTTGAAGCATGATCCCTGACTGAATATAGGATCCGGTATAGTCCCCTCTTGGGCACAAGTGACCAAGCGCATAGCGTTCAAAAACGTCAGTGGCCAACCTGAGAGGATAATCATACCCGTATCTCCAGTGGAGCTTCCGGGTTACAATAAAAGTGTAATCGAAGTTCATACGTCAGGTATTGTTCTCCCCACCCAATGCCTAGTATAATCATCTCAAGTCTTGCGTATGGACGATCGACCTAAATACTACGAAAAAAAAATTAAGCTCATTCTCAAGTGCATATACAGAAAGGTAATTACAGAGTTCTCAAGTCTTACATATGCACTCAACCATGATGGAAAATAATGCCTCATTTCTTGTTATAGTTCTTCTTCTGTTATGTGTGCCTACCTAACCTCACATCATCATTAACTACGCTAAAAACAACATCGTTCAATTAGTGTAATAGTATAATAATCAACACTATTAAAATAATGTAGACGTATTAATTACTTACCCCTCCAGCTTCTCTACTTCATCCTCATCGCAGTTGAGTAATACATACACCTGAGCAACCCTTAGCTCATCATCGTTCAGATATCTCTTCTTTATTTTACCCGATGGCTTTCCTGGAGCATTGAATACCTTCAGTATTGTATCATTATATTCATGATCTCCGTCGTCGTTTATGGAAGCTCTCGTTCTATTAGTTGCAACATGAGACTTGAAATACATCGAACAAAAGTTTGTAATCTCCTCGAGAACATAGGCTTCACAAATAGAACCCTCGACCCGTGCCATATTTTCACCTTTCTTTTTAGGTGATTCAAATATCGCTTGAACGGGTACATCCATCCATATTCGACGGGTCCACCAATACGTGCCTCATTAGAAAGATGAATTGGCAAATGTTCCATAGAGTCGAAGAATCCAGGAGGAAACACCCTCTCTAGCTTGCAGAGTGTTACCGTAATGTCCATCTCTTGCTTTTCTAGACGATTAACGAGCAATTTCTTAGAACAAAGATCCCCGAAGAATATGCTAAGCTCCGTCAATGGATCCCAAACTGCATGTGGTAAAAATTCTCGAAATGCAATCGGAATTAACCTTTCCATGAATATGTGACAATTGTGGCTCTTCATATCTGTCAATTTGTTTTCCTTCGGATCGACACATCTTCTCAGATTTGACACATATCCGTCTGGAAATTTTAGGTCCTGGATCCACCGACAAAGTCTCACTTTATCCTCCTTGTCCAGTAAGAAAATTGACTTCGACAGGAACTATTTTCCATTCTCCTCTATCAAATGCAACACAGGGTGTTTGCATATTTCTTCTAAGTCCAACCTGGCCTTGGGATTGTCTTTCATTTTTTCCTTTACGTCCATCACAGTATTAATTATGTTATCAAATACATTCTTCTCAATATGCATGACATCAAGATTATGTCTGATCAGATTGGTACTCCAATATGGTAGATCCCAGAATATGCTCCTCTTTGTCCAGTTATGATCTCTACCAAATCTATCGCACTTGTACCCAGTTGTAGGATCTTCGATAGCACTTGGAAAATCTCTAACCTCCTCTCATATCGTGGCTCCGCACCACCTTGGCGGTGGATCACCCTTCTCTATAACGCCGGCATGGAATGCATTCATGTTCCTTCTGAATGGATGATCTTTTGGCAGAAATTATCGATGACAATCAAAGAAGCACGGTTTTCCTTCGTGTTTCAAGCGAAAAGCCTTAGTACGGTCCATGCAATACGGACATGAGAGACGGCCATGAGTGCTCTATCCAGATAATATTCCATAGGCCGAAAAGTCGTTGATGGTCCACATAAGGGTTGCCTTCATCTGAAAATTTTGCTTCCTGGAAACATCGTATGTGTTAGCACCTACTTCCTATAACAAATTCAACTCATATATCAAAGGCTATAAGTACACATCAATATTCCTCTCGAGATTGTTCGAACCAGGAATTATAACGGTTAGAAACATGTACTGAGTCTTCATGCACATCCAATGCGGTAGGTTATACGGAGTGACAATCATAGGCCAGCATGAATACTAGGATCCCAAATGACCAAAAGGAGTAAAACCGTCAAAAAAATAGCCCAACCTGACATTACGCGGATCTGAAGCAAAATCAGGATACACTCGATCGAAGTACTTCCATGCTTCTCCATCGGATGGGTGATCCAACACTCCTTCAATCTGTTCTCGCATGTGCCAACTCATATTTTCGGCCGTCTCTTTCACCATAAATAATCTTTGCAACTGCGGCGTTAAAGGCAAGTAGTGCATTGAATCGGTCGATCTTCTTGCACCGGTAGACCTTCCTGTACTAGTTGTCTTATAGCGATCAACACCACAAAATATGCACACATCTGCGTCTTTGTCGTCTTTGTAGTACATCATGCACCTATTGCGACAAGAATCGATTTTCTCATATCCCATCCAGAGCGATCTCACCATCCTCTTAGACTGGTAGAAGTCTATAGGTAACTTAGCACCCGCCGACAAGATCTCTATAATCAACTCCAACACTCGGTTGTAGCATTCTTACGACATGTTAAAATTTGACTTAATGGTTAACAGTCTTGTAACCACCTCCAACGGTGTATGATCCTCACAACCAGGATACAATGGAGTCCTTACATTCTCCAGCAACTCCATAAACTTTGCAGCATCGACATTGGGTGCCTCCTCAGCTGTATCATGAACGAAACTAGATCTCACAACGTCAAAAACCATGTTCACGTGCCCGTCGTCATATGCATGATTATCTGAAACAAAATTAGGTCCCACATGCATATACGGCTCAACATAAGGCTCCGACTCTGATGCTAAAGACACAAGTTCTCCGTGTGCGGTCCACTGATAGTAATTAGGCATGAAACCCCTCGAGTACAAATGATATGTCACTTCCACTTCTAGATAATATTTTACTTTATGATATTTCACACACGGACACTTAATTTTGGTACCGTCCATGTACTGAGGGAACACCTTAGCAAACTGCAGGAACTGCTCTATTCCTGCTATGTATTCATCCCGTACACCACATATATCATCAGAACGACGATTGTACATCCATGAACGATTTCGCAAGTAGTAATTCATATCCATTTGGAAATAATTCTGCAAAGATGGACACACATGTTCACCACATTAACTAGTCAAACTGGGTAAAGTTGAGTTGACTAAGTCAATATCTTGGACAAACAAGTCAAACTGGATGAAGTTGACTAGTCTAGGCAATTATCATTCACTAGACATAGACATGGAATAAACACCGATATTTGCAGTGTCCGAACTTCCAAGTGTATATTACAGTAGAGAGACATGGTAACCGTGTGTAGGGGTGCAACTCAGGTGGGTTGGGTCGGGCTTGAGGTCAACCCGAGCCCAACCAGATGAATTATAAGCCTAACCCGAGCCCAAGTCCAGCCCGACCTCGGGTTCAACATATGAAGCCCAAGACCAAGCCAGGAGGATCGGGTTGAACTCGGGTTGGGTCGGGTCCATCGGGTTTATCGGGCTCTAATATAATATTTGAAATAATTTTAAACAAAAGTAACATTAAACACAACCAAATAGCAATCAAGTATTGGTCATTACAAAATACAAACTGAAATAGTTCATGATAATGATTGAAGAGCTTGTGTGGATAATTTAGATTTAAACTTTTTATTTAAGAAGTATGAAACTATATATATATATATATATATATATATATATATATATATATATATATATATGTAAAATATAAATATAAATATATTATATATATATATATATATATATATTATATATATATATATATATGTAAGTCGAGTTTCGGGTTCGTCGGGTTTCGGGTTCGTCGGGTAACCCGACACATGAACACGAGCCCAACCATTGTGATCAGGTTCAAATATTTTAACCCAAATCCGAGCCCGAACCCGAGTAACTTCAACCCTAACCATACCCATTAACGGGTTTATCCGATTGGGTTCAGGTTTAGCCCGCCCAAGTTGCACCCTAACCATGTCCGTGTGTGTGTGTGTGTGTGTGTGTGTTCGTATGTGTGTCCGTGGTGTTGGTGTGTGTCTGTATGTGTGTGTGTCCGTGTGCGTGTGTGTGTCCATGGGAGAGAAGGAGGAGGAGGGAGAGGAGTTAGGTTAGAGTTTACCTGAGGAAGAGGAGGAGGAGCTCGACGGGGGGGTAGGGGTCGCCGGGGGGGGAGTCACTGGGGGGGAAGGGGTCGCCGGGGGGGGAGGTAGTCGCTGGGGGGGGTAGAGGGTCGCCGGGGGTCAAGGGGGTCGCCGGGGGGGAGATCGCCGGGGGGGACAGATCAAGAGAAAATTTTAGAAATTTTCGAATGAGGGGGAAAAAAGAAACGGCGTGCCCTAAGTAAAAACTTTAGCGACGTCAAGAGGAGACGTCGCTAAACGTCGCCAACTAGTGTCGTATAGCGACGACATTTCAGGACGTCGCTAAACGTCGCCAACTAGTGTCGTATAGCGATGACATTTTAGGACGTCGCTAATATGCAAAACTTTGGCGACGTCGGCATCGCTAATTCTGTCGCTAATTTGTCATATTTTAGTAGTGTGAGATCGACATGTAAACGGCTATGGGTAATCCGGCACATCACACAATGGTCAAGTGTGGGTTGGCTATCGTTCTCGTATAATTTACAGGGAGGTGGTTCAAGTATTTAGGAATGTTTACATGTCTACTAAAGTATTTCCCTGCCCGACAAATATGAGTGAATCCATAACACGACACGTAAATCGAGAATAAATCTAGCCAGAACAAGAAGGTGCTAGTAGGTGATTCTTATAGTGGTTCTTGTAATAAAGGCTAGGCAAGTAAGGTATGTGTGTCGTATACATGAATTTCAGAAAATATCAATTTGTTTTTGTAACCGAGAATCAAATAGAACTGACTAAAACTGAAATATAGAATTCGACAATTAATTGAAAGAACTATCAGAGAATATAATCACCTGAAAATCCGAGCTGCTGATGAGGATGTGTAACTGAACTGGAGTGATGTAAACCTATTTAAGGTAACCACAAGTCACAACATGGTCTAACATATTATAAGAAAGGGCTACAATGCAATTCTACATGCTTCTAAGTCCTTCTAGGTCAAAGTCAACCTTGGTCAACTCTGGTCAAACCTGGTCAACTCTGGTCAATGCTGGCCAACCCTAAGTCAACTAGTCCGTTACTAATTTTTAGGTCACACACAAGTTTACAAGTCATTCCGAGTTCGTTTGAGTCGATTTGGATCAAGTTTGACCCAAAGTTGACTTTTGTCAACTTGGTCAACTTGTCGGTCAACTCGACTAAACTAGGCTCTTGGGTCGATCCTAATATGTCCCAATACTCCTATGGTCACAAACACAAACCCACAATAACAAATAGATATATTCACATCATCCAATAGTATATATATACATATACATACACATATATACATAGACTTCCACATAGACACATATATATATATAAACTTATATGAAAAGATGGTAGTATGAGGAGTACGGACTGCTGTTAAACTCCAAAAATTTGGAATTAATAAGTCCCCAACTCATTTCACACTCAAAATTATATTACACACACACACACACACACACCACACACACACACAGATATATATATATATATATATATATATATATATATATATATATATATATATTTTAAAAAAAAAAAAAAAAAAAAAAAAAAAAAATATATATATATATATATATATTTTTTATATATATATATATATATATATATATATATATATATATATATATATATATATATATATATATATATATATATATTCACACACACACCACACACACACACACACACACACACACACAGATATATAGTATATATATATATATATATATATATATATATATATATATATATATATATATATATATATATATATATATATATATGCACTTGTGTAAGCAATGAATCGATTACACAAATCCGAGAAGGACTTAAACCTAGAAAATCAGAACTCACTCTCAAAACAGCACATTACATATATATATAAACTATATACATTAAAATACATATATACTACTCATGCATATATGTATGTATACATATAGGAAAAACCCAAATATACTTGAAAAAGGCAAACAAATAAGTAATAATCCCGCGGATCACTTCCCGTAAGTCCAAAATATCATATATCTAAGTTAACAAGTCAGAAAATATCGATTAAAAGTCAAAAAATCAAAATATCACATTTCTATTCAAAATATTGAACCCGAAAAACCCAATTTCGACAAAACGACCCAAATCACAAAATACTCAACAATAAATTACGAAACTCGGCAAGCATGTTACTCTCGACATATGTGACGTGTTTGGGCACTCACGGAATCGAAACCGTGTCCTTGTCATGTCTAGAGAATGCATATCGGAAAACTGATTTCGCGTGTCAAGAGTGCGTATATCGCTCGATTGAGCGCCACACGTACAACGAGAAGCCTCGTGCTCGTGCACACAGCTAGATAGGGTCTCGGGGTAGGGCTAGGATACGCTGATATGACACCACTTCGCTCCTATATGACACAGCGACCCGCGAACAGCTGTACGGCCAGCGCGTGCCCGTGTACCCGTGGGCGCATGTCGAGTCTCGTGGCTTGCGATTCGAGCCACGCCGCGACTGGCATCTGGTCCCTGGGTAGTCTAGGTATAGGGCTATGTGTTTGTGCCACTGGAACGGGTCCTCGACACGTCGTGTCCGCGTACGAAGGCCGTATCAGCGACAAATTTTAGCCTGAGTACATAGTTCAGCGACCAGTGCACGACGGATTTCTCCGCGCTCGCTCAACGAAACATCGTGAACTTTTACGGACATGTGGATAGAGGTTGCCCCCACGTGTTCATAAAATTTCATGCGAGGCGGAGCTCTGTGCGTCGAGTTATGGCGCACAGACAGTAGGGGTGCACGGGACCGTGCACGGGATCTCATGCACGCTTGTCTGTGTCCGTTCGGATGTCGAAATCGTGTCGATTTCCGATTTTCTTCAAGAAAGTTGTTACAAATCATGTAAGGAAGGATTTCGTGAAAACAGAATAAAAAATTAACACCTTTTAGTTCTAAGTGGCATTTTACCGAACACATGCAACGTGAGGCCGATACGTGTCCGATACCGCTATGAAACGAACCAAAATCCTACCAAACTTTATACACATATCAAGGGTGCTTATATGGATGCAATAATGAAGAAAATTCAGGAGAAACAAAGGTAGATCAGGATTTACCTATTAAGAGTCAGAATCTCAATAAAAGAATTCCCTGAGCACTTTGTCGGCCGATTTCTCCCGAGCAAATGCCTCCTCCACCTTGCTAGCAGTATTCCAGCAAATACTCCTCTTCCCAACGAGCACAAAGGAATTCGTTTGAGGTAAAACGGACTCCGGATGAGAAATCTAGGGTTTTTGGAGAAAGGGAAATTAGGGTTTACTCTATCGAGGCTATGAGTTTCTACTAATGAGAGGGGGGCAGCTTATGGCCGGCCATGATAGGGGGTGTTAGGGTTAGTGTTTGCACATGGGCCAAGCACTCCATGAGTTGCTAAAAGGCCCATGTCAAAAAGGGTTAAAAAGGTCTATGTAAAAATGACTTTAAATCATTAATTCATTGCCAAAAATAAAATTAATTCTGAAATTAATTCTATAGGTTAACAAATAATTCTAATTATCATATTAGGCTCTTAATGAAGGGTGACTATGGTCAAACCACCTTATGCTACTCAAAACACCAATCAAGCTACAAGCATCACATTAATTAATAAATTAATAAGAAAATTCAAATAAATATATAATGACTAAAATACCCCTAAATTAAAAATATGGTGGTTATAATACTAACTGCTCATTCACAACAACTTAATCAACTTTACAAAATATAGAAGTTTTACATTTGAAGAAGAATGTAAGCTTTTACAATTATAGAAAACTACCACACATCTAACTAGTCTTCTATGGTTTGGCCTTCGAGTCTCTATCTCCCCCTCATATGGTCCATAGCACAAAAGTAGACACATCATCCTCGCCTATAACAACGATCCAGTCAGAAAATGAGCAGAGTACAACCATATTGCAATTAATGTTGTTAGTCCAAAATAAGTTAGAACAATGAGAAACGATGATAGCAAAGAGTATATAAAGAACTAGTACAAGCAAGGTATGAATGATCAAAATATGAACTAGCAAAATGTAAACTAGCAAGATGGGATCTAACAAGATATAAACTGGCAAGATGTAAACTAGTAAGATATGAACTAACAAGATAATGAACTAGATAAAGGATAAAAAGGAACCACTATATATGTGTGAAATACCTTTTAATACGTGAACGGCTGGGCTAATACGGCACATCATACGATGGCTATCCACAATAATAGGGTACGGCTTACTCATACGTGGTGTGTACGACTTAGCTATCCACAATCAAAATAGTTGGGTTTGTTCACGTACTTACCGAGTATTTTCCCTCCCGACTCTCTAACAATCAATAACGGTCAATGATACACTAAGAAAGATACAATAACTACGGTGTCACAATCGTGTCTCAACAAAATATCAAGCAATGTCTCAACGGAATATCGAACAAGAAAACGATAGAGAAAATGTTATAATGAACTAAAACATAAATGCAATATTGTACTTGCCTGAATCCTTGCACAAACAATAGTCACAAGTAGATGATGAGGGGATTACCAATCTAGAAGCTGTCAACCTATAACGTACATCGTACCACGAACCATGCACGAAAACCACAAGTCAATTCTAATGTTCTAGTTCTAAATTCATAGAATAGTCGCTAGCTGGGTTACTAATTTAATAATAGTTAATTCTGGAATAAATTACTTAAAAACATTATTTAACCTAATAATAATCTAAATATAATCTAAACATATAAGTTTGGCCATCAAAAGTCATGTTTCCAATTTTAGAAACCATAACACGTAAATCGAGGCGTGCTATTGACTATCTAGTCAAATATCATGAACTCTAGATTTTGAAAGTGTACCTTGGTAGATTTCAGCACCATGAGTGCGCTGGAATCAACCGTGTCGCAATATCACGTTTTGGTCAAAAGATACCGCCATTATGGCTAATCGTGACCAAAACGGTGATCAACCGATCAATTCTGAGTTCAATAGAATAATTAAATACTAGATGAACAAAATAATTTCTGGAAAAATTATATTCGTAGAGATATGTGTTAGCTTTCTGAAACTTCAAACGGTTCGTGATTTCGATTTTTGGTTCTCCCGGAATCTTGAAAATACCGAAACGTGTCAAATTTCTTACAACTAGCACTCTACAAATTTTTCAGAAATTTAGGTTCAGAAATTACGAAAATAAATTAAATATTCAGAAACTATACCTCAATATGCTTCCAAAAAAATGGCACGCAAAAAGCATGTCGGGGTTTGTGCGAATCGCTTCGGGAAGTCGGAAACCCTAGATTAGTTCTCCCACAAAAGGCTGCTAGAATTTAATTAGGGTGGGCGAATATAATAATATATATAGGAGAGAGAGAGGCGGTCACTGTAGCAGTTGGCGCCGATAGGTGGGCCCCCCCTAGGTGGATTTTTGGGTAATTATTTATTTAATTCAGAAAATTATTTAAAAATTATTTTAAGTCCAAATAATTCAAAATAAATTACAGAAAAATCCAGAAAAATTCTAGAAAATTCTAGAAAATATTTCTAAATGTCTAGAATATAAATAAAATATTTTAACACAAAATATCGTCGTGTGACCTCGTAGTAAATTCCAAAAACCTATAAAATATAAATTCTGTAGGTTTTAATTATATAAAAATTCCCAAAAATTCTAAAAAAATCTAGAAAAATTCTAAAATATTCTAGAAATTATTTTTACTCATTTAGAGCCCAAATAAAAATATTTGGTCCAGAAATACCCCTGTATGACCTTACAGTAAATCCTGAAAGTCCTTAAAATAATAAAACCTTAAATATTAAATACCTAAAAATATCCAAAAATTGTAGAAAAATATAAAATAGCTAAATAATACATATATATAAGCTATCTAGAGGTCATATGACCTTAATATGGTCATAGGCCACCTACAAGCTTTTGCATGACTCACAATGACCATAAAATTAAACATAAACAAATAAAATTAAAAAAATTAAATTTTTGGAAGTGGGCTTACAACTGTCCTGGCTGGTATGGTGTCTCCAGAGTCATTGGAGGATTCGGTCCCTCCGGGGTAGCCTCTTCACTAGATGTGAGGGCCAAGACAGAAGTGCGTCCGCTTCTTAGATTCATACTGTTGGCACGAGGAAGAATTTGACGATATTAGGAGAGGTTAGATGTGAGGTAATTCAAGTAATCAAAGAAATTCAAAAAAAAAAGAAGTTTGGAAGTCAAGAAGGTAGTAGTTCTGGATGAGATACTATTCTTATTCCTATATATAGGCTTGTTGGGTACAGTCATGTAACCCAACAATATTTTCTGACCTGCATGGGCTACCATAAAAACATGTAACGCCCCAGCCCCAAAATACATAGGACCAAGTACGTGAACATGCCAGCTACGCATGTACGAAGAATACTCCAATATATAGAATCCTCATATATGCACATAAGCTGTAAAAATAATCACAGGCCAGAATACTATAATCTAATCTCATCAAAGCTCAACACAAAAGATAATAGACTCCAAATGATAAATAAGTGTATCGAAAGATAGCCGGGTGAACATACTCACTCCGAACAGCTATAAAATAATCTCATAAGATCGGAGTCCAACCTCCGCAAATAGAAAGTAAAGATATGTAAAATGTCTACAAAATGTCTCAGCAAGTAATAGACAAGAAGTCAACATGAGATGCCTCGTCATCGATGTAAGATAGCTCCAACGCCGCTCCGTACTCCTGTGGGAAATCGTCTAAATCTGGAGAGATAACCAGGTCCTCAGAGGGACGTACCAAGATACAAGAAAACACCATGCCGTATAAACTGTGATAATATAATAGAAAAGAAAGGATGCATGCAATCGGGTTCCTGACCAATATCTACTGTGAATATGCAGTTTTGAGAAACAATCCTTTGACGCATGAGCCCTGACTGAATATAGGATCCGGTATAGTCCCCTCTTGGGCACCAGTGACCAAGCGCATAACGTTCAAAAATGTCAGTGGCCAACCTGAGAGGATAATCATACCCGTATCTCCAGTGGAGCTTCCGGGTTACAATAAAAGTGTAATCGAAGTTCATACGTCAGGTATTGTTCTCCCCACCCAATGCCTAGTATCATCATCTCCATGACTGACATGTACCTCTAGTAACCGCCAAGTCTTCTAGCATACAATTTTTTTGGCAGTTACTCCTATCCGTCGCACGCTCCATAGTATCGGTGGCCAGCCGACTTCGCTGGTACGTGTCCTATATGTGACTCACATCACGTGGTAAAGCATGTGTCAAGGCCATATGAGATATACCATTATCTCAACATCAATGGGTGGTCACTAGGCTAAGTTAATGTACAAGAATATAAATAAAGCGAGAAAACGACCGATGGTGTCGCTTGCACCAAAGTGTGACTTGGACGCACAGTTTTATAATATCAATAAATGAAAAATACTAAAAATAATAACTAAAAATAAGAATATAATAATCACAGAGTAAGTTGGAAAGGTATCTTGCCTGATGGTGCAAAGTGGCAAGTCCAGGAAATAATAATATCAGCCAAAAAATGTCACAATCTCCAAACAACTCCGGATGCTGAAACAAACATCAAAAATGTACTCGGTGTAAAAGATATACCTAGGAAATGCCTGTCCAAAAGTTTAATTCTAAAATAGGAGTAAATTCTTAATTTCGGGTCAAAACGATGTCCGTCGTTGGACATGAAGGTGCTAGTAGGTGATTCTCGTGGTGGTTCTTGTAATAAAGGCTAGGCAAGTAAGGTATGTGTGTCGTATACAAGAATTTCAGAAAATATCAATTTGTTTTTGTAACCGAGAATCAAATAGAACTGACTAAAACTGAAATATAGAATTCGACAATTAATTGAAAGAACTATCAGAGAATATAATCACCTGAAAATTCGAGCTGCTGATGAGGATGTGTAACTGAACTGGAGTGATGTAAACCTATTTAAGGTAACCACAAGTCACAACATGGTCTAACATATTATAAGAAAGGGCTACAATGCAATTCTACATGCTTCTAAGTCCTTCTAGGTCAAAGTCAACCTTGGTCAACTCTGGTCAAACCTGGTCAACTCTGGTCAATGCTGGCCAACCCTAAGTCAACTAGTCCATTTACTAATTTTTAGGTCACACACAAGTTTACAAGTCATTCCGAGTTCGTTTGAGTCAATTTGGATCAAGTTTGACCCAAAGTTGACTTTTGTCAACTTGGTCAACTTGTCGGTCAACTCGACTAAACTAGGCTCTTGGGTCGATCCTAATATGTCCCAATACTCCTATGGTCACAAACACAAACCCACAATAACAAATAGATATATTCACATCATCCAATAGTATATATATACATATACATACACATATATACATAGACTTCCACATAGACACATACATATATATAAACTTATATGAAAAGATGGTAGTATGAGGAGTACGGACTGCTGTTAAACTCCAAAAATTTGGAATTAATAAGTCCCCAACTCATTTCACACTCAAAACTATATTATACACACACACACACACACTATATATATATATATATATATATATATATATATATATATATATAGATATATATATATATATATATATATATATATATATATATATATATATACAGATATATATATATATACTTCACGCACACACACACACACATATATATATATATATATATATATATATATATATATATATATATATATATATATATATATATATATTTTACACACACACACACACACACACACACACACACACACACACACACAGATATATATATATATTTCACACACACACATATATATATATATGCACTTGTGTAAGCAATGAATCGATTACACAAATCCGAGAAGGACTTAAACCTAGAAAATCATAACTCACTCTCAAAACAGCACATTACATATATATATAAACTATATACATTAAAATACATATATACTACTCATGCATATATGTATGTATACATATAGGAAAAACCCAAATATACTTGAAAAAGGCAAACAAATAAGTAATAATCCCGCGGATCACTTCCCGTAAGTCCAAAATATCATATATCTAAGTTAACAAGTCAGAAAATATCGATTAAAAGTCAAAAAATCAAAATATCACATTTCTATTCAAATATTGAACCCGAAAAACCCAATTTCGACAAAATGACCCAAATCACAAAATACTCAACAATAAATTACGAAACTCGGCAAGCATGTTACTCTCGACATATGTGACGTGTTTGGGCACTCACGGAGTCGAAACCGTGTCCTTGTCGTGTCTAGAGAATGCGTATCGGAAAACTGATTTCGCGTGTCAAGAGTGCGTATATCGCTCGATTGAGCGCCACACGTACAACGAGAAGCCTCGTGCTCGTGCACACAGCTAGATAGGGTCTCGGGGTAGGGCTAGGATACGCTGATATGACACCACTTCGCTCCTACACGACACAGCGACCCGCGAACAGCTGTGCGGCCAGCGCGCGCCCGTGTACCCGTAGGCGCGTGTCGAGCCTCGTGGCTTGCGATTTGAGCCACGCCGTGACTGGCATCTGGTCCCTGGATAGTCTAGGTATAGGGCTATGTATTTGTGCCACTGGAACGGGTCCTCGACACGTCGTGTCCGCGTACGAAGGCCGTATCAGCGACAAATTTTAGCCTGAGTACATAGTTCAGCGACCAGTGCACGACGGATTTCTCCGCGCTCGCTCAACGAAACATCGTGAACTTTTTCGGGCATGTGGATAGAGGTTGCCCCCACGTGTTCATAAAATTTCATGCGAGGCGGAGCTCTGTGCGTCGAGTTATGGCGCACAGACAACAGGGCGTGCACGGGACCGTGCACGGGATCTCGTGCACGCGTGTCTGTGTCCGTTCGGATGCCGAAATCGTGTCGATTTCCGATTTGTCTTCAAGAAAGTTGTTACAAATCATGTAAGGAAGGATTTCGTGAAAACAGAATGAAAATTAACACCTTTTAGTTCTAAGTGGTATTTTGCCGAACACATGCAACGTGAGGCCGATACGTGTCCGATACCGCTATGAAACGAACCAAAATCCTACCAAACTTTATACACAGATCAAGGGTGCTTATATGGATGCAATAATGAAGAAAATTCAGGAGAAACAAAGGTAGATCGGGATTTACCTATTAAGAGTCAGAATTTTAATAAAAGAATTCCCTGAGCACTTTGTCGGCCGATTTCTCCCGAGCAAATGCCTCCTCCTTGCTAGCAGTATTCCAGCAAATACTCCTCTTCCCAATGAGCACAAAGGAATTCATTTGAGGTAAAACGGACTCCGGATGAGAAATCTAGGGTTTTTGGAGAAAGGGAAATTAGGGTTTACTCTATCGAGGCTATGAGTTTCTACTAATTAGAGGGGGGCAGCTTGTGGCCGGCCATGATAGGGGTTGTTAGGGTTAGGGTTTGCACATGGGCCAAGCACTCCATGAGTTGCTATAAGGCCCATGTCAAAAAGGGTTAAAAAGGTCTATGTAAAAATGACTTTAAATCATTAATTCATTGCCAAAAATAAAATTAATTCTAAAATTAATTCTATAGGTTAACAAATAATTCTAATTATCATATTAGGCTCTTAATGAAGGGTGACTATGGTCAAACCACCTTATGCTACTCAAAACACCAATCAAGCTACAAGCATCACATTAATTAATAAATTAATAAAAAAATTCAAATAAATATATAATGACTAAAATACCCCTAAATTAAAAATATGGTGGTTATAATACTAACTGCTCATTCACAACAACTTAATCAACTTTACAAAATATAGAAGTTTACATTTGAAGAAGAATGTAAGCTTTTACAATTATAGAAAACTACCACACATCTAACTAGTCTTCTATGGTTTGGCCTTCGAGTCTCTATCTCCCCCTCATATGGTCCATAGCACAAAAGTAGACACGTCATCCTCACCTATAAACAACGATCCAGTCAGAAAAGGAGCAGAGTACAACCATATTGCAATTAATGTTGTTAGTCCAAAATAAGTTAGAACAATGAGAAACGATAATAGCAAAGAGTATATAAAGAACTAGTACTAGCAAGGTATGAATGATCAAAATATGAACTAGCAAAATGTAAACTAGCAAGATGGGATCTAACAAGATATAAACTGGCAAGATGTAAACTAGTAAGATATGAACTAACAAGATAATGGACTAGATAAAGGAAAAAAAAAGGAACCACTATATATGTGTGAAATACCTTTTAATACGTGAACGGCTGGGCTAATACGGGACATCATATGATGGCTATCCACAATAAGAGGGTACGGCTTACTCATACGTGGTGTGTACGACTTAGCTATCCACAATCAAAATAGTTGGATTTGTTCACGTACTTACCGAGTATTTCCCCTCCCGACTCTCTAACATTCAATAACGGTCAATGATACACTAAGAAAGATACAATAACTACGGTGTCACAATCGTGTCTCAACAAAATATCAAGCAATGTCTCAACGGAATATCGAACAAGAAAACGATAGAGAAAATGTTATAATGAACTAAAACATAAATACAATAGTGTACTTGCCTGAATCCTTGCACAAACCGTAGTCACAAGTAGATGATGAGGGGATTACCAATCTAGAAGCTGTCAACCTATAACGTACATCGTACCACGAACCATGCACGAAAACCACAAGTCAATTCTAATGTTCTAGTTCTAAATTCATAGAATAGTCGCTAGCTGGGTTACTAATTTAATAATAGTTAATTCTGGAATAAATTACTTAAAAACATTATTTAACCTAATAATAATCTAAATATAATCTAAACATATAAGTTTGGCCATCAAAAGTCATGTTTCCAATTTTAGAAACCATAACACGTAAATCGAGGTGTGCCATTGACTATCTAGTCAAATATCATGAACTCTAGATTTTGAAAGTGTACCTTGGTAGATTTCAGCACCACGAGTGCGCTGGAATCAACCGTGCCACAATATCACATTTTGGTCAAAAGATACCGCCATTATGGCTAATCGTGACCAAAACGGTGATCAACCGATCAATTCTGAGTTCAATAGAATAATTAAAATACTAGATGAACAAAATAATTTCTGGAAAAATTATATTCGTAGAGATATGTGATAGCTTTCTGAAACTTCAAATGGTTCGTGATTTCGATTTTTGGTTCTCCCGAAATCTCAAAAATACCAAAACGTGTCAAATTTCTTACAACTAGCACTCTACAAATTTTTCAGAAATTTAGGTTCAGAAATTACGAAAATAAATTAAATATTCAGAAACTATACCTCAATATGCTTCCAAAAAAATGGCACGCAAAAAGCACGTCGGGATTTGTGCGAATCGCTTCGGGAAGTCGGAAACCCTAGATTAGTTCTCCCACAAAAGGCTGCTAGAATTTAATTAAGGTAGGCGAATATAATAATATATATAGGAGAGAGAGAGGCGGTCACTGTAGCAGTTGGCGCCGATAGTTGGGCCCCCCTAGGTGGATTTCTGGGTAATTATTTATTTAATTCAGAAAATTATTTAAAATCATTTTAAGTCCAAATAAATCAAAATAAATTGCAGAAAAATCCAGAAAAATTCTAGAAAATTCTAGAAAATATTTCTAAATGTCTAGAATATAAATAAAATATTTTAACACAAAATATCATCGTGTGACCTCGTAAATTCTAAAAACCTATAAAATATAAATTCTGTAGGTTTTAATTATATAAAAATTCCCAAAAATTCTAAAAAAATCTAGAAAAATTCTAAAATATTCTAGAAATTATTTTTACTCATTTAGAGCCCAAATAAAATATTTGGTCCAAATACCCCTGTATGACCTTACAGTAAATCCTAAAAGTCCTTAAAAATAATAAAACCTTAAATATTAATACCTAAAAATCCAAAAATTGTAGAAAAATATAAAATAGCTAAATAATCTATATATAAGCTATCTAGAGGTCATATGACCTTAATGGTCATAGGCCACCTACAAGCTTTGGCATGACTCACAATGACCATAAAATTAAACATAAACAAATAAAATTAAAAAAATTAAATTTTTGGAAGTGGGCTTACAACTGTCCTGGCTGGTATGGTGTCTCCGGAGTCATTGCAGGATTCGGTCCCTCCGGGGTAGCCTCTTCACCAGATGTGAGGGCCAAGACAGAAGTGCGTCCGCTTCTTAGATTCATACTGTTGGCACAGGAAGAATTGGACGATATTAGGAGAGTTAGATGTGAGGTAATTCAGTAATCAAAGGAATTCAAAAGAAAAGAAGTTTGGAAGTCAAGGAGGTAGTAGTTCTGGATGAGATATTATTCTTATTCCTATATATAGGCTTGTTGGGTACAGTCATGTAACCCACAATATTTTCTGACCTGCATGGGCTACCACAAAAACATTAATGTCCCAGCCCCAAAATACATAGGACCAAGTACGTGAACATGCCAGCTACGCATGTACGAAGAATACTCCAATATATGGAATCCTCATATATGCACATAAGCTGTAAAAATAATCACAGGCCAGAATATTAATCTAATCTTATCAAAGCTCAACACAAAAATAATAGACTCCAAATGATAAATAAGTGTATCGAAAGATAGCCGGGTGAACATACTCACTCCGAACAGCTATAAAATAATCTCATAAGATCGGAGTCCAACCTCCGCAAATAGAAAGTAAAGATATGTAAAATGTCTACAAAATGTCTCAGCAAGTAATAGACAAGAAGTCAACAGGAGATGCCTCGTCATCGATGTAAGATAGCTCCAACGTCGCTCCGTACTCCTGTGGAAAATCGTCTAAATCTGGAAAGATAACCAGGTCCTCAGAGGGACGTACCAAGATACAAGAAAACACCATACCGTATAAACTGTGATAATATAATAGAAAAGAAAGGATGCATGCAATCGGGTTCCTGACCAATATCTACTGTGAATATGCAGTTTTGAGAAACAATCCTTTGACGCATGAGCCCTGACTGAATATAGGATCCGGTATAGTCCCCTCTTGGGCACCAGTGACCAAGCGCATAACGTTCAAAAATGTCAGTGGCCAACCTGAGAGGATAATCATACCCGTATCTCCAGTGGAGCTTCCGGGTTACAATAAAAGTGTAATCGAAGTTCATACGTCAGGTATTGTTCTCCCCACCCAATGCCTAGTATCATCATCTCCATGACTGACATGTACCTCTAGTAACCGCCAAGTCTTCTAGCATACAATTTTTTTGGCAGTTACTCCTATCCGTCGCACGCTCCATAGTATCGGTGGCCAGCCGACTTCGCTGGTACGTGTCCTATATGTGACTCACATCACGTGGTAAAGCATGTGTCAAGGCCATATGAGATATACCATTATCTCAACATCAATGGGTGGTCACTAGGCTAAGTCAATGTACAAGAATATAAATAAAGCGAGAAAACGACCGATGGTGTCGCTTGCACCAAAGTGTGACTTGGACGCACAGTTTTTATAATATCAACAAATGAAAAATACTAAAAATAATAACTAAAAATAAGAATATAATAATCACAGAGTAAGTTGGAAAGGTATCTTGCCTGATGGTGCAAAGTGGCAAGTCCAGGAAATAATAATATCAGCCAAAAAAATGTCACAATCTCCAAACAACTCCGGATGCTGAAACAAACATCAAAAATGTACTCGGTGTAAAAGATATACCTAGGAAATGCCTGTCCAAAAGTTTAATTCTAAAATAGGAGTAAATTCTTAATTTCGGGTCAAAACGATGTCCGTCGTTGGACCCACTTTTGCACCGAAATGCATGCCAAGGTGTGTGGTCTCTAAAGTCATCAAACTAAATGTCTACAGATTTATTTTGAGGAGAGGAACTCAACAGTATGTCCAGTTTTGGATTCCGATGAGTCACGTACAAAATCGCCCATTTGAGTGGGTCGTGGGCCCGCCAGAAGGGGTTCCAGTCGACCTTCTCAGAATCGAACCAAAATTGGCACACAGGACCAAAATTTCGATTTGGACCTGTTGGCGTAAGTTTCGTCTCAATCTGACGACTAGGCGAAGTTAGGGCGAAGTTTGTAAATTGGCGATGCGGGGGTTTCTTGATGGATACGGACTGATTTCGTTGCGCACACGCGGCGAAACTGAGTTCCATCAGTTCCCACACATCGGCAACATCCATACGTGCCTTTAGATGCGTATAGTGCGTGACTATGTCGCCCGGTTTGTCGGGGCGCACGTCGTATCGAGAAAAATTTCAGAATTTTATATATGTTTAACACAGTTTTTCCTCCAACTTCAACATCAATTTACTTTTTATACGTTAATCGAAACGAAGATCCAGAAGATGCGTTGTGATCTCGGTTATGTTTTCTTTTACTATTTTCAATTAGTTCCTACATATTTTTAATATATAGCAAGAAAATTGGCCGACAAGTTGTCGTTTAGAATTGGTTTTAACAGTCGAGAAAATTTATTTTTTTTGCTAAGTTCGGTTCGATTTTTTGAACTAGTTAGATGTTCATCTCGAAATCCATCTAGAGGATCTCGAAGAGGGTCAAGTCTACTTTCCAAAAAATCTTACGAATCGAAAATCGGAGTTACGAGTAAAAAGTTACGTTGCCGGGAAGTAGGGTACCTTGAGTGGGAAAACTGCTCCGTAGATGACCAGGGGCTGACTTTCGATGCCCCGTTCGTCGTGCACGTACACAACTCTGTTATCAGTGAAACAAACTCCTAGGCAAAGAGGGAATGTTTTGCCACAATTTTCGTTTTGGGAGTCTAGGAGTTTGAGGTCTGTGGAGGAAGTTATATATGTAACAAGTTAAGCTAAACCTAATACTACTAGGATTCGATCAAGGCTACTTATGGTTGGGTGCTCACGGGTTGTGCTTGCGGATTATAGGCGCGTTGCAAGCAGCAGCTTAGGAATGGGAGGGGGGCCCGCCCACTTAAAGTGGGTGGGTACTTTTTTTTTCTTTTTTTTCTTTTTTATTTATTAATATTCTTTTTTATTTTATTTTTATTCTCTATTCTATTTTTCTATTTTAAATTCTATTTTATATTTTTCTATTTTAAATTCTATTTGTTATTATTATTTTGATTATTTAACACACTAAATATTAGTTTTATTTTTCATATTAGCACAAATTCCACACGAACTTAATTTTAATAATTTAATAAATTAGGGGGTTTTACACCATGAGTTGGTTATATACATGAATCTTCCAGCTAGGGGTGAGAACATAGCTATTAAGCTGGATATGGAAAAGGACTATGACAGACTCGACTGGTAATTCATGATTTGGGTCTTCAGAGCCTTTGGCTTCTCCGAAATTTGGACCAATATTGTTTGGAGATTGATAAGCAATTCATGGTTCTCCACGATGATCAACGGGCAAACCCGAAGGTTTTTTTCAAAGCCAGCCGCAGCGTCAGGCAAGGAGACCCCCTATCATCCACCATCTTCATTATTGCAGCAGAAGCCCTCAGCAGAAACCTGAACAAGTTGGCTACAACAACGAACTTTGACCACTTCCACACCACTAGCAGCTGTCCGATCATTACCCACCTTGCTTATGCGGACGATATTCTCATCTTCTCATCTGGAGACGTCGGATCAATACAAGCTACCCACAACACGCTGCAAAGGTACACATCATGTTACGGTCAATGGGTCAACCCTAACAAAAGTGTGATATACGTCCACCACAAGTGGTGTGCTGTCGCAGGCACCCAAAAATAAAACCTTACTCTTAAAATTATATGTAGTAGAGAGAGTAAGGATCGATCCCACGGAGAGTAATTAGTATAAATTTTATGCTATGTGAACAAGGATTGGGGGAGAGAGTTTTGAAAAGAAAATTTAAGAAGAGCTAAAGCAATTAAAGTATTAAAATCAATCAAGGAACAAATATTGGTCTCAGTGAACATTCACCATTAGAAATCATAAAATTGATCATTGATGCAAGCATAAATTAAATCATACTTTGAACATTTACCGTTGGAAGTATCTTCCTATCTCTCTTAGGCTTAGTTAATCAGATACAAGCGACCTAATTAACTTTACTTGCTAAATAATCTAAGACAAGCGCTATAGATTTAATCTAGCAAGTTCTTAAATAACAAAGAGATCGATAAAGCAAAACAATACAAGCACAAGCGGTTGCATTTAATTTTGTCAAACGTTTTTCTCCTAAGATCTAATAAAACAAAGCAGTTTTATTAAAGCTTGGTTGCTTCACAAATTAGAAACATCAAACTATTACGGATTTGATATCTAATTTAGCGGTAGATTGAAATAAATAATAAACTAGTAGGCCTCCTAGTAATTAAACAAAACAATCATAAAAGTTGGCACAGAAAAACATTCAATATTCAAAGTATAACTCAAATATATAAAGCAATTTATATCTCACAAGTTTATTGATTCCAAGGCTTTCGTACACTTCGACCAACAAGACTTCTAGCCGCACATGTTCTTCAAAACTTGAAAAGAAAAGTTGGAGAAAGAGAAGAAGAGTTGTGTTGTGTGTTCTTCTCATAATTTCTACCCCCTTTTATACACCATAAATTTGTTGTGTCAAGGCCACAATATCTCCCCACATATCCTCTAAAAGTTACAACTTCTCAAACCAAATAGAATAAGTCCTAGAATAAGTAGGAACATGGTTATTTTGGTTCCTATTTTTGTTCACAGCATCTTTGACCCAACTTCAAGTCTGTTTTCGTCCATGATGCAGCCAGAATCTCGAAACTCACAAAATATGAAAGTTGTAGCCCTCTGTCTTAGCTTTCCGAATCATTTTGAAGGACCTCAATTGCTATTCGGATGAGAAAGTTATGCTCATTTTGGTGAAAGGTGTCAAAACTGTCCAGAATTACATTTTAGCTCCATTTTGCACATAGTGTCTCCAATTGCATCCTAAAGCAAAATATAAATATAATCAGTACCTTTAGTCATAAAATGAGCATAAAATGGTGAACACTAAGGGATAAAAATATAATATTTTACGTTCTCATCAAATACCCCCATACTTAATTTTTGTTCGTCCTCGGACAAAACTCTTATTTATTCATTTTCAAAAAATCAAGGTTGTAATGTCATAAATAAAGAATAACCATGCTCTTCAAAACTCATAATCATATCATGAAAACATATTTTTAAACAACTTCTAATTACTTAGTAAGTAATTTTATTTAAAGGTAGAGTAAACTAAATTGGTAGACCCTCACGGGAATAAACACTCAACTCTCGTATATTTGAAGGATATGTGTTTCGCTCAAATTCATTCCAATAGAAATGATCTACCATAAGCTTGCATATCTTCTCATTCTCCACCACTTGGATCACATGCATAACATAAATCATAAGGACTTTTCATGGGTTGTAATGGGGCTTAGGATTAAGGTAGGATATATTTGGGAGTGTAGCTAAAAAACCATCAAAACTAGTGGAGCAAAAATAATGTAACTCTAGCTCGAATATATAAAACATGTAAAACCAATCACTCCATTGAGCAGCTTCAAATTAACCTTAAAGCATTCAACGTACCCTTTTATTGGAATTGGAGGAAGAATTATGAAAATGAATATCAAAAGAAAATTTCTCCATCACTTTTTTTTTTCATTACTTCTTTCTTTCTTTCGTTCTTTTTCTCATCATCTTTTTTCATTTTCTCCTCTTCTTTTTTTTTCTTTTTCTTTTTTTTTCTTTTTCTTTTTTTTCTTTTTTTTTCATTTTTTTTTCATGATGGAACTCAAGAATTTGAGAATAAAAATATGTAGCTAAACTAGAAATTCAAATACCCCCACACTTATTTTTATACACCCATACATATCATAATGCTCCACTAGTTTTCTGGCCTGGGTAAGGATTTTTTTTCAGGTTAAAGCTTGTAATATGGGTTCACAAAAATAAAAGCAATAAGGCTCAAAGGGGTTCAACCAAAGGAAAAATAATTTCAGGGTAGGCTATTTGGCTTAAGTAGCGTAAAAAAATAGCCTTAATCATGTTCATGTATGCATGTGTCGATGTGACCTTGAAGAGAATCTAAGCAAGTTCTAGAGAAACAAATCTATGGAAGAATATCTCTCATCAAAGAAAATAGTGAGACTGAAGTGTCAGTCTAAAGGCTCAAAATCTCACCGGCTTTTGTCTACCAATTTTAGTCACAACCATCCTCAAGAAAAATAACTATACTAATTAATTCTAAGTTGAAAAGAGTATTTATTCAATCATGTTATGAATTTTTTTAAACTTAGTAAATCTTCCTCATGACATACACAACCAAAAATTATTGAAAAACAAAACCTTTTTTTTTTGAAAATAAAATAAAATAAAATTTTATTGAAAACCACAAAAACATAAAAAATAAAAACTATTTTTTTTTTGAAACATGAAAAAAACTGAAACTGCTTAAAGTTATTAAATCCCCTCCCCCATATTTAAACTGACATTGTCCCAATGTAAGGCTAAATGCAAAGAAAAGACAAAAATAAACAACAACAAAAAAAATTGCAAGAATAAGAACAAACTCCCCTTGGGTTGCTTATGTTTATAGTCGTGGATGTGCCGTCCTTCAATTGGTATCTGTTGGATCCTCAAGGTTCAATTCATCCACATTCTCCACTTTGAAACCTTCATAGAAAAGCTTGAGCCTTTGGCCATTTACCTTGAACACTTTAGATGTTGCTAAACTTTGAATTTCAACTGCACCATGATTAAAAACATTAGTAACAACAAAAGGACCAATCCAACGAGAACGTAATTTACCCGGAAACAGACGAAGTCTTGACTGGTATAAAAGGACTTTTTGACCAACTTGAAACTCTTTCCTAGAGATCATCTTGTCATGAAAAGCTTTAGTTTTCTCTTTGTAAATTCGAGCATTCTCATAGGCGTCATTGCGAATTTCCTCCAGCTCTTGTAGTTGTAACTTTCTATGTTCTCCATTTTCATATGCCTTCATATTGAGACTCTTGATAGCCCAATAAGCCTTGTGTTGTAACTCAACAGGAAGATGGCACGGTTTCCCAAACACCAACCGGTATGGTGACATACCGATAGGTGTCTTATAAGCAGTTCTATACGCCCACAAAGCATCATCCAAGCGCAAACTCCAATCTTTTCTACTCGGATTGACCGTCTTCTCAATGATGGACTTAATCTCTCTATTTGATACCTCCGCTTGCCCACTCGTTTGTGGATGGTAGGCAGTTGACACCTTGTGGGTCACATGGTACTTTTTCAACAAAGACTCGACGGTTCGATTGCAAAAGTGAGTACCTCGATCACTTATTAAGGCTCTCGGAATCCCAAACCTGGAGAATATGTTGGACTTGATAAAATCTGAAACAACTTTAGAATCATTAGTCCTGGTAGCTTTAGCTTCTACCCACTTTGATACGTAATCAACAGCAAGCAAAATATAAACATAACCAAAAGATACAAGGAACGGTCCCATAAAATCGATGCCCCAAACATCAAAAATTTCACAAAATAATATAGGATGTTGTGGCATTTCATTCCTTTAAGATATATTACCTGTCTTTTGGCAATTATTACATGTTTTACAGAAAGAATATGAATCACGAAATAAAGATGGCCAATAGAAACCACATTCTAATACTTTTCTTGCCGTCCTCTTAGCTCCAAAATGTCCTCCACATGAATAAGAATGACAAAAGGTGAGAATTGAAATAATTTCATTTTTATGTACGCACCTTCTTATTATTTGATCTGCACAATGCTTCCACAGGTATGGGTCATCCCACACATAGTATTTGGCATCACTTTTAAGCTTATCTCTTTGAGCCTTTGACAAACCATGAGGAAACATGTTAGTAACCAAATAATTTACAATATTTGCATACCAGGGTAATGTCGCAATTGCAGCAAACAATTGCTCATCGGGGAACGTTTCTTGCAGACGAAGTTCATCCTCCACATGAACTAAACGACTTAAATGATCTGCAACATGATTTTCTTTTCCTTTTTTATCTTTGATCTCCAAATCAAATTCACTCAAGAGAAGTATCCATCGGATTAACCTTGGTTTTGCCTCTTTCTTCGTCATCAAATAATGAAGAGCTGCATGATCAGAATAGACAATAATTTTAGTACCAAGCAAATAAGATCTAAATTTTTCTAAAGCAAAAACAACAGCTAAAAGTTCTTTTTCAGTAGTAGAGTAATTTCTCTGAGCATCATTCAATGTTCTTGAAGCATAATAAATTGCGTGAGATGCTCCTCCTATCCTTTGATCCAATACAGCGCCGACTGCATAATCACTTGCATCACACATTATCTCAAAAGGTACGTTCCAGTCAGGGGGCTGGATAACTGGGGTAGAAGTTAATAGTTTCTTTAGTGTATCAAATGCCTTTTTACATGCCTCATCGAATTCAAATGCTACATCCTTTTGTAGCAACTTGCACAAGGGTAACGCTATTTTGGAGAATTCTTTGATGAATCTTCGATAAAAACCTGCATGTCCAAGAAAAGAACGAACTTCCCGCACACTAGTAGGATAAGGTAAAGATTGAATAATATCAATTTTGGCTTTATCTACCTCAATTCCCTTAGATGAAACAATATGACCCAAAACTATACCTTGTTCAACCATAAAATGACATTTTTCTGAGTTTAACACAAGATTAGTTTCTACACATCTTTGGAGAATAAGTGTAAGGTTATGCAAGCATTTATCAAAAGAGTCTCCATAAACTGAGAAATCATCCATAAATACTTCTATAATATGCTCAACATATTCTGAAAAAATGCTAACCATACACCTTTGGAAAGTGGCCGGGGCATTGCAAAGACCAAATGGCATGCGGCGATATGCAAAAGTTCCAAACGGACATGTAAAAGTTGTCTTTTCTTGATCTTCCGGAGCAATTGGAATTTGAAAATAACCTGAATAACCATCAAGAAAACAATAGTAAGTATGACCAGCTAACCTTTCAAGCATTTGATCAATAAAAGGTAATGGAAAGTGGTCTTTGCGAGTTTCAGCATTTAATTTTCTATAATCTATACAAACCCGCCACCCATTTTGGACACGAGTGGGAACAAGTTCATCATTTTGATTCTTTACGACAGTTATTCCGGTCTTTTTAGGAACCACTTGCACCGGACTAACCCACTGGCTATCTGAAATAGGATAGATCACTCCAACTTCAAGAAGTTTTAGGATCTCCTTTTTTACTACCTCCATCATGGGTGGGTTTAATCGTCTTTGCGGTTGTCGGGATGGTTTTGCTCATTCCTCAAGTAAGATGCGATGCATGCATGTAGACGGACTAATTCCTTTTATATCAGCAATTGTCCAACCGATAGCCGTCTTGTGCTCCTTAAGGACATGTACAAGCTTTTCTTCTTGTGTTGTACTAAGTTTATTAGAAATGATCACTAGTAATGTTCCTCCATCTCCAAGAAAAACATACTTGAGGTGACTAGGAAGAGGCTTCAAGTCTGGAACAGGGGCCTGCAAAATAGAGGGTGAAGGCCTCTTGTTAGAAATTGATAAGGAAATAGAAGGAAAGTTACCTGACGGTTGTACTTTTGGACAATCATTCAATGATGCAATAGTTTCCTGCAAATTAGTACTCAGAGCTAACCCCTTATGCTCTTTTTCGAGATGCTCACTAATCGCAACTTCTAATTCATCTTTGCCATCAAGTTCAAAAACATCCTGTGCTAAAGAATCAACCACATCAATAGAATAAACAGTATTATCATCATCAGGATATTTCATGGCGTCATAAATATTAAATTTAATAATTTCACCATCAAATTCCAAAGTAAGTATGCCACTATGCACATCTATCTTAGTCTTGGATGTCTTTAAAAATGGTCTTCCTAACAAAATAGGAGCAGTTTGATCACCATTTTCCATATCAAGCACATAAAAATCAGCAGGAAAAACCAAATTATCAATTTGTACAAGAACATCCTCAATTAATCCCTTGGAATAGGCATTAGATCTATCAGCCAATTGAATTACAACACCAGTTTTATTCAGAGGTCCAAGATTTAGAGATTCATATATAGAATATGGCATGACGTTGATAGAAGCTCCTAAATCTAACATGGCTTTCTCATATTTATTGTTACCTATCTTACAAGGGATAGTAAACATTCCTGGGTCTTTGCATTTCGTAGGAAGTTTTCTTTGAATTACTGCACAAACACTCTCCCCTACTTTCACTTTTTTATATCCTTTAAGTTTTTGTTTCCTCTTTATTGTACACAATTCTTTTAAAAATTTAGCATAACGAGGTACTTGTTTGATAGCATCTAAAAGTGGAATATTTACCTCGTATTTACGAAAAGTCTCATATAACTCATTATTTTGTTCAATTTTTCTAGATTCTGCTAAAGCTTGAGGAAAAGGAGGTATTGGTTTATAATCAGAAAGAGGTGAAACCTTACAATTGGGTACTTCATCATCGTTGGAGAAGTTCGTGTCTGCAACGGTTGTTTTCTCTTCCTCTTGTTTTGACGATGTAGGTGCTTCTTTTACTTGAATGTCAACCTCTTTACCACTTCTCAAAACGATTGCACTTGCATTTTCTTTCGGATTTATTATCGCTTGAGATGGTAGCTTCCCTGAACTTCGTACCTCCAGCTTATTAATTGCTGTAGCCATTTGGCTCATTTGATTGTCCAAGCTTTGAATACTGGCCCTTGTCTCCTGTTGAAATTGTAAATTATTAGTGGCAAGAGACTTAACAATATCTTCTAAAGACATACCAGAGTTAGAAGTTTGGCCCGATTGTTTTTCATGGGGATATGGTTGCTTGTACTGTTGGTAACTTGGCCGATTTTGATTGACGGGATGATTTGATTGTGGATTTCCATAGTTGAAATTGGGATGATCTCTCCATCCTGGATTGTATGTGTTTGAGTAGGGATCATACTTCCTTTGTGGTTGTCCAGGAAAACTACCTACCACATTCACTTGCTCATTGGGCTCCTCTTGAAGAGTTGGGCACATGTCAGTTGGATGCCCCGTTATTAAACATATCCCACAAGCCTTCGCCGTTTGTATGTTACCTACAGCCATTTGACGAACAAGAGAAGTTAAACTAGCAATTTGTTGTTCTAGGGAAGAAATATTTACCTCGTTGGCGTGTTTAGATGGAAGATCTAGCCTAGTGCCAAATTGTTGAGAATTTGCCGCCATATTTGCAATTAAATTTCTTGCGGCCTCAGGAGTTTTATCTACCAAAGCTCCTCCACTAGCAGCATCTATCATGCTTCTATCATTTGATAGAAGGCCTTCATAGAAGTATTGAATAAGTAGTTGCTCACTAATTTGATGATGGGGACAACTTGCACATAATTTTTTGAAACGTTTCCAGTACTCGTGGAGAGATTCTGTATTGTGTTGCCTTACCCCACAAATTTCTTTTCGAATATTGGCCGCCCTTGAAGCTGGAAAGTACTTTTCTAGGAACAATCTTTTCATCTCATTCCATGTGACAATACTTCCGGAGGGTAGGTAGTAGAGCCAATCCTTAGCCACATCCTTTAATGAAAATGGAAAGGCACTTAATTTAATTTGCTCTTCAGTCACCCCCGTTGGCTTCATACTTGTGCAAACCACATGAAGCTCCTTTAGATGCTTGTGAGGGTCTTCACCTGCAAGACCATGAAAAGTTGGCAATAAATGTATAAGTCCAGATTTTAATTCAAAAGTAGTAGCATCTAAAGTAGGAAACGTTATGCATAAAGGGTGTTGATTCAAATCTGGGGCAGCGAGTTCTTTCAAAGTTCTATTTGCAGCCATGACTCCTTCAGGATTAGAGTTGCAAGAGAATACGAAATCCGGAGCGAGGTTGTTCTCGTTTGATTCTCTTTGAGTTTCCTTCCTTAACCTGCGCAAAGTTCTTTCTATTTCTGGATCGGTCTGAAAATCACCTTGATTAGAAGATCGAGTCACAACCATAAACAATAAAGAACAATATGAAAAGTAATTCAAAAAAAATGAGAATGATAACTAATAAATTTTTTTTTTGTAAATGAATAAAAATATAATTAATTATAAAAAAATAAAGATCACAAAAGGCACAAAAATTAACTAAGATTACTCCCCGGCAACGGTGCCAAAATTTGGTGTGCTGTCGCAGGCACCCAAAAATAAAACCTTACTCTTAAAATTATATGTAGTAGAGAGAGTAAGGATCGATCCCACGGAGAGTAATTAGTATAAATTTTATGCTATGTGAACAAGGATTGGGGGAGAGAGTTTTGAAAAGAAAATTTAAGAAGAGCTAAAGCAATTAAAGTATTAAAATCAATCAAGGAACAAATATTGGTCTCAGTGAACATTCACCATTGGAAATCATAAAATTGATCATTGATGCAAGCATAAATTAAATCATACTTTGAACATTTACCGTTGGAAGTATCTTCCTATCTCTCTTAGGCTTAGTTAATCAGATACAAGCGACCTAATTAACTTTACTTGCTAAATAATCTATGACAAGCGCTATAGATTTAATCTAGCAAGTTCTTAAATAACAAAGAGATCGATAAAGCAAAACAATACAAGCACAAGCGGTTGCATTTAATTTTGTCAAACGTTTTTCTCCTAAGATCTAATAAAACAAAGCAGTTTTATTAAAGCTTGGTTGCTTCACAAATTAGAAACATCAAACTATTACGGATTTGATATCTAATTTAGCGGTAGATTGAAATGAATAATAAACTAGTAGGCCTCCTAGTAATTAAACAAAACAATCATAAAAGTTGGCACAGAAAAACATTCAATATTCAAAGTATAACTCAAATATATAAAGCAATTTAGATCTCACAAGTTTATTGATTCCAAGGCTTTCGTACACTTCGACCAACAAGACTTCTAGCCGCACATGTTCTTCAAAACTTGAAAAGAAAAGTTGGAGAAAGAGAAGAAGAGTTGTGTTGTGTGTTTCTTCTCATAATTTCTACCCCCTTTTATACACCATAAATTTGTTGTGTCAAGGCCACAATATCTCCCCACATATCCTCTAAAAGTTACAACTTCTCAAACCAAATAGAATAAGTCCTAGAATAAGTAGGAACATGGTTATTTTGGTTCCTATTTTTGTTCACAGCATCTTTGACCCAACTTCAAGTCTGTTTTCGTCCATGATGCAGCCAGAATCTCGAAACTCACAAAATATGAAAGTTGTAGCCCTCTGTCTTAGCTTTCCGAATCATTTTGAAGGGCCTCAATTGCTATTCGGATGAGAAAGTTATGCTCATTTTGGTGAAAGGTATCAAAACTGTCCAGAATTACATTTTAGCTCCATTTTGCACATAGTGTCTCCAATTGCATCCTAAAGCAAAATATAAATATAATCAGTACCTTTAGTCATAAAATGAGCATAAAATGGTGAACACTAAGGGATAAAAATATAATATTTTACGTTCTCATCAACAAGTCTAGCGGGATCACACTACCACTCTCTCCAATATCACATCTTTCGCCGTCGCTTACCCGCCGTTCATCTACCTCAGTTGTCCACTGGTGTACGGGAGGTCCACCGCGAGCATTTTTGAGAGTCTGGTGAGTAAAATCAGAAGAAAACTCGAAGGGTGGCACAACGCTAGGCTATCCCCAGGGGGCAAGATGATTTTGATCAAACATGTCCTTACATCCAATCCCGTTTACACCCTAGCGGCTTACTCCCCACCCAAAATAGTGTTAACTACCATCGAGTATCTCTTCTCCAACTTCTTCTGGGGACACAACGATAGCAAGGACAAGCACCATTGGGCCAGCTGGGACACCGTAGCTAAACACACGGAAGATGGCGGCCTTGGTTTAGATCGGCTGGCACACATCGTTGACGCATTCTCCATGAAGCTGTGGTAGAAACTCCGGGTCGACAGGAATCTTTGGACTCGCTTCATGAAGGCCAGATATTTTAAACACACTCACCTGTCCTACACGACCTCCAACTGTCGATCCTCCGCAGCATGGTGGCACATCCTGCATGGTCATAGCTTGTCCGAACCAGTTATCCATCTCCAACTAGGCTCAGGCGATTTCTATCTTTTTTTCGAGCGGTAGGCTGGAGAGGATCTTCTTCCCCGCCAACCGGTAGCCCCAGTCTACAGCAAGATCAGGGAGATTTGGAACATTACGAGCTATTGGATCTAGACTAAGGTGTAGGACTGGATTGGTATGGGTAGAGAGACACAACTCTACACCACGAAGATCTCAGACATTCCAGATAGCCTGCTTTGGTCTATCACCGCCAACGGTGCATTCTCAGCGGCCTCCGCCAGACGCCTAGCCCGCGGCCTAGGCACTCTTTCCCCTAATTTAGGTCTCTTCTGGCACAACTGCATTCCCAAAAAATGGTCTTTTCTTATATGGAGGGCCATTAGACAGAAACTCCCCACCGACGACGGCCTCAACAACATCGGCTTCAATTTGGCTTCAGCTTGCCACTGCTGCAGGAAGAGACAACAGGAAACGGAAAAGCACATCCTCTATCATGGAGATCTTGCGGCCAAGGCTTGGGACACCCTATCCCATAGATTCAGTCAACCATTGTGTGGAAGGGGCTTCAACGATGTCCTGGTCCAATGGGGCAATGCTTTCCACGGACATCAGATCGTCGCGACCGCTATCACGTGGGTCATTTGGAAGAACAGGAACAAAGCTAGATACGAGGGCTATAAATTCTCAATCGATCAGCTCATCCACGAATTCCTTCGTCAAGTATAGAGAGTTAGCAAGGTTTGCAACCACGGTCTACAAGATTTTTGGGCGTCGACGCTTTCTTGATGTTGCGAGGAACTCGACCGTGTTTTGTTGTGTTCTTTCTTTTCCTTCTGTCTTCCCCTCCTCTCGGAGGTGTCTCTTGTAAATGCTTCGGTATTTTGCGCCTCTTATGAATAAAGTAGAAGGGTTTTGTTATATATATATATATATATATATATATATATATATATATATATATATATATATACATAATTATAGAGACTGTGAGAGAGAAGGACACGGGAGAGACACAAAGTTAGGGAGAAGAGAGATCAGAAAAGAGGGAGACACATAAGAGAATGAGACACAGAAGAGTAGGACAGTTTGGCTGTGCTCACCGGAGAGGTATGCATACGACACGGAGACGAGGTGTTGTCAGGTTGTTGTCTAGATCTGGACCAACGGTGCGGGAAGACGCACCGCGGAGTCTCGATACATCAAGGAAGTTTGCTATGTTGCGTCCAGCTTAGCTCAGCCTTCGCAGCGATCGGCCTCTACGGAGGGCGCTCTGATCAGCACGGATTGGTCGCTGGGGCGACACCGGCGGTGAGAGGACGCTATGGAGGAGTGCCGATGGGTGTTGGATCTGGTAGCGGCTGGGGGAGTTTGGAGTCGGCATGAATCTGGCTGCAACCGAGCTCGATGTTGTATCGTCGGGGCTGGACGTGTTTGTCGGGTTTGGCGAGACTGGATGAGGTAATTTTCGAGTTTTTGTGGTGGATCTAGGTCGGTATGGCCAGAACGGTATATGGCGGTAGTTGGTGGCAGTACCAGTAGTGGTAATGGTATATGTGGTCGTGGTTATTCTTGGTGGTGAGGGAAATATGGAGGCGAAGGAGACAGTGCAGTGGTGGCTGAGATGAAGACGACGACGAGATCCAAGTGGTGGCTGTTATAGAGGATATGGTGGTTGTTGGTGTTATGCGGTGAAGGTGGTAAAAAAAGACCAGAGTAGGCAGGCAGAGCCAGGGTAGTTTCGATGGCTGGGTGATGGAGGAACAAAGATGTGGTAGTAGCATGGAGAAGGGGTGGTTCCAGATCTCGCCGTACTGCCAGGTCTGATAACTCAAACGAAGGCGACGGTGGTTCGGCCGAGACCTCGATGGAGGCAGGCGACCGGTGGAGAAGTCAGGATGAGTGGTGAGTGTGAGGTGTGTGTGTCGTATCGGCCTGTCGACACGACATATGGGTTGGATGTGGATGTGTTCGACATTGGGACGCAAAAAAAGGGTGGAAGGTAAATGTAAATAAATTAGAAATAAAATGGGTGGACACGGACACGATGCACGGACACTTGGAATGACATGAGTGCAGAGTGATGTGTGTGATTTGAGGAATGGAAGTAGCCCATTAAATAATGGTGAGGACATGCTCCCAAGCATGTGAGAAGAAGCTTCCAAGAAGCTCTTCCACGGAAGATTAGGCCAATAGCCCAATAAGAACCAAGCCAAAAGGAAAATCCATTCATATATAAATCTAATAACAAACCAAAAGTATTTTTGTGTATAATTTAATCCTAGCCCAAAAATAGTTATTATAAAAAATTATATTATTGGGTTGAAGCCTATTAATAAATAAGTAGTTCAAAAATATATTAATTTTATTCATTGGCTACATAAATCCAAATTCATTTGAAATCCACGAAAATTATTTAGTATAAAATCACATATAATAGTTTCACAAAACCAATGACCCAAAAACATGAACTTTATACCTATAGCATATTACGACTGAAAAATATATTTTATATTGATAATTAAAAAATAATTAAAATTCATGATTTTAAAGATTTAGAAAATTTTAGAAAAATAGAAATTTTAAAATTCAGAAGAATATCATAATTCGGGATCGTTCAAGCTAGGACATGGATGATGATAGCCCGTGCACGGGCTTCATTTCCTTGAACATGGTACGTAGGGGAGCCGGGACCGTTCAACCTATAAGGAAATTATGGAGCTTCAGTTGGGCTTGCTACCCAGGCTGAAAGGGAGCATCGTAATACGAATGTTGTGGGACTTACGTTGGGCTTGCTACCCGGGTTAAATATAATGGCCCGTTGTATCGAGATATAGTCCTTTATTGGCACGAAACGCCAAGTGACCTTCACATAGATAAGGGCACACATAGTCGATAATGAAGGCGGCAGGTGTATCGCCTTATTTCAATGTTAAGGTGGGTGTGCTCATATATTTAAGATAGGTGGTCTCAATGGAATCAAGTGCAGTAACACAGATCTTGGTACCTTGTTAATTGATGATTGCCTTTGGCATGATACGAATGGATAATAGCATTCACCATGTACAATTTTTTAGCTTATTGTTGTCTGAATTATAGATAATAACTTGCTGATAATGTTGTTGTCTGTTTCTACATTTGCTATAACATGATTATAAGTAATCTAGTCACATGTTTTACTGCTTTTCGTTGCCATGTAGTTGAATCTAAGGCAATAATAGAAAGACCACATAATGAGATACTTGTTTCATCAGTATGCGACAGGATTAGTATTGATCCCCTACTAGATTGCTTGCAAGTCTAGGGAATGGTTTGCTCGTGGCAGAGCTTCGCTTGGACGCACTTAGGCATGGAGTTCCTTAGCGTCTCGAGGTGTACGGCCGCACTGGAGCTCTACATGCAACATGAAGATATTTCTGTAAGGACCCTGATTTTTGGGATTTTTTTTATTATTTGTTTTAGACGATTATATGATTGTATATGTATTAAATTAAATTTTCTTATTAATTATGAATATAGATGTACTTTTCTGTAGCTTCGATTTTTGGAGCACAAGAAGCGCCAATCTTTCGAAACGTCCTTCATGAGTTTTGAAATAGATAAGTCCACCTTCAATTTAATATATCATGTCCTATCCAAACTTGTTTTTCAATATTCTTTTGACTTCACACGAATTCGGGTCAATGTAGGTCAATTGGTTGTTTACAGTAATTCTAGACATAACTTCCAACATGAGTCAGGGACTTGATATCGATCAAAATCATTTGACCCAATACATAGTTTTGATCCATTTTGAGCCTACGATATACATGCCAAGGGTGTGCCACCCAATCGAATTCCTATGTGCTATTTATTTGCGAATGACACATGGGACTCATTGGTTGACTTTTCGAGTTCGATTTGACTAGAAAATATATTTGGACCCTAACCTAGCCAACCCCACCTGGTAGAAGCCATGCTAGGTTGCCATAACTTAGTAGAATTATTATAAATTTATTTTGGGATGTTATACAACCAAATATATTTAGATACAATTTTGTATATATATGATTATAATTATAATAGCCTAAATACTATATATACAAATATATATATATATATATATATATATATATATATATTATATATATATATATATATATATATATATATATATATATATATATGGCCTTAGTCATGGTTAAGTTTGAGGTGCATATCGACTAGAAATTTTGACATAAAAAGTGTAGTTGTGTGCTTTGACTAGTGTATCAGCCATGCTAGGGAAGACCTAATAATATCAGTGACCCTACTAGGAAAATAGTCAAAAGTTGCGATATAACCCCTATAGACGATTTAATTATTTATTAATTAGATTATTTTCTTTTTAGCTGGCCCAGTTGTACCAAACTAGTTCGGACTAGACATGAACCAAATCCAAGCCCATCTAGTCGGATAGTGCGTCTAAGGACGTCCATTAAATGTATGATAGGTATTTTATTTTATTTTATGATTTAGTAGGTGATTTTATAAATGGTTGTTATATATGTATCAAATATGTTATTACAATTAAATGATATTTATTTTAAAAATAGGATAAATAATTTTATTAAATATCTTTATGGATTTTTGTGAATTTTTTGCTATATATAAATGTGTGTACACCTATTATTTATTTATTTTATTTTATTATAGCATTTTGAAGACCCTAACCCGACTCACCCATTATAAAAGAAGTTGTAGCAAGCTCGAACCACAATCAAACAGAGCCAGGCCCAACCCTTCAAACGTCCTTTTGACAAAGCCCATATATTTCTTAAATTAAGGCACAAAATAATATTTTCCATCTCTTCTAGTTAATCCCATACAAATTAATGTCCATATAATACCATGTCCATATAAGACCAAGTGCATGCCAAACCCCAGGCCCTAAACTAGTCGGCTGACCCATATACAACCCTATATGTATATATAAAAATTCTACATATGATCAACCCTAATATTTTGGAGACACAATAGTAGCGCAAGCAAAGTGCATCATCTTCTTCCTTCGATAGTCGGCTGACCTAGTGCTTGTGCACTTGTCCGAGGCCAAGCTTTTCGTTGCAGCATCCCAGCGACGACATACCGAGCCCTCAAGTCCTTAATGTCACATATGCTTGTCAGCACTGTGATTGACCGCATGAATACACCATGCTTACCGTACCACGCGCGACCACTGGGCTACCACCGCCGCCGGGCGATGTGCCCTACTGCGCTGCTGCATACCCGGCCAATCGTGGTAGCAACAGCGGCCAACCGCGACAACAGCGGTAGCCAGGTGTGCACGGTAACATGCACAGCAGGCAGTAGCAACAGTTACACCGGCGGCTAACGTCGTTGCCAACCACTTTCGTCGATGGCACTTCGACCCACGAGCCGACATCAAGCAGACCGGCGCCTCGAGTTCTCAAAAAACTATAGCGCGCTGAAGCAATCGCCCCTGATGGCAGCCTACAGTGCTGGCGGGCGCCATACACGTGCGCATCCATAACCTACATGAGCAATTCTTTAGCGCTTTTGTATTCAAAGACATATGTCATAGATGTTGGCCCATTGCCTAATGGTCACACCTGATTTTGATAATCAAAGATGACTTAAGTCGATACACAAAATATACGAACTGCTGCATCTACAACAGGCATTCAAGTCATCATCCAAAAGCAAAATTGAACCAAAATTAGATCGAGTCATTTTATATTTTATTCTGTATTTTATTCTTTATTTGAGTCTAGGTGTAGCTCCCCATCCCGAAAATTTTGAATTTTTATTTTATTTATTTATTTGATTTAAATGGTGTTTTTGAATTTTTTATAAATAATTATTTTAGTTAATTATTACGGTAGATGGCTTTAACCATGGTAGAATTTTGGAGTACAAGACGACTAGGAATCATAGCACGGATAGTGCAGTAGCGTGCTTTGACTAGTGTTTAACCATTGTAGGGGAATGCCAAGCCATAGGAGTGTCCTAACTAGGAAAACCAGACCAAGTTGCGACATGACCACTATAAATAATTTAATTATTTATTATTAATATTAATTGACTTTTAAGTGACCCGGTTGTACCAATTTAGTTCGGACTGCACCCGAACCGAGCCTAAGCCTACGTAGTCGGGTAGGTGCCTCCAGAGACGTCCGTGTAAATATATATTGGGTATATGTATAGTTTTATGTTATTTAATATTTAGCGGGAGATTGTATAAATGAGTGTTATATATTTATTAAATATTTTATTGGATATTTTATCTTAAAATAGGATAAATACCATCCTTAGTTGTCCTTGTACATTGTTGAGATTATTAGATTATGCGTAATGGTATATACACCATTACTAGTTTAATGAATTTCGTTATTACTATTATTATTATTATTTTATTATCAATGTTATTGAGGTTTTTATTATCTAATATTATATTATTAATTGGTTATACGTATATGTATACATATAAATATAAATGTGTAAATATATAGATATTATTTGGTTATGTGTGTGTGTATATATATATGTATTTGTGTGTAGATATGAATATATATATAATAGGTATACGTATATGGGGGTATATATCTATGAATATATATATATATATATATATATATATATATATATATATATATATATATATATATATATGTATATATATATATATATATATATATATATATATATATATATATATATATATAAAATAAAAAAAAAAAAAAAAAATATATATATATATATATATATATATATATATATATATAATATATATATATATACATATATATATATATATATACATATATATATATATATATATATATATATATATATATATATATATAAAATAAAAATATATATATATAAATATATATATATATATATATATATAAGTATATGTATTAGACTAATAGGAAATAGAAAAAGAAAAAAGAAAGAATAAAAGAAAACCCCAAGACCCCCATAACCCACATCCTTCCCAGCCCAGGCCATAACAGCTCGAGCCATCCCCAAAACACAGCCCAGGCCATCCAGGCCCATAACCCAACAGTGAATCCAAGCCAGGGAGACCCCCAGCCCGAGCGCCTATAACAGCGGATATATGCAGAGGGAACGAGATAACGAAAAACCTAAAACTCTAATCTCTTCAACACCACCACCACGCCGTCACCCTTTCCACACAAGGGTGAACCATCCCATGGCCGTACGCCACCACACCAGGCCGGAGCAGGCCGCCGAGCGCGAGGAATCAGCCGCGAAGGCAGGACAGCCACAGCAGCAGGGTGCTGCGGGAAGCCGACTTCGTGATCGAAGTCCACGTTCGTTGCTCCATCATTTTCCGAGATAATTCTTCAGGTACGATCCTGAATAACCACCTTCGACTCCCTTTGATTATTTTTAATTTAGACACGCTAAATCGATAGGGAATCCCCAGTAAAAATTGTGAAAAACTACGATGCACGTCGACAGTTTTTAAGGTCCAGGGACCTAGATTGGAAGTCGATTTTCTGCCACACCACAATGAGTCTTCCAAATCCATTTGAAGGCAAATATTGACAACATATAGGGCTAGAAAACCCTTCTTACAGAAATCAATTTTGATAACTGTGCGCCGAGAAATCGGTTTCCGAAGTTTAACCAAAAACCTGTTTTCAAAACTAGAAAATTGTCCGATACCACATCCGTCCCGCCATTCCGGGCGACGTGGTCGTGAACCGAAAGCATCGAAAGCTGCGTATCGGCTTCGTGGTCGTGTGGGCTTTTGCGGAATTCAAATTGGTCGTGTTTGCGCGACGAATTTGATGCGTATCCGTCGAAATTCACCGTATCGGCCTCTCTGCAAGTTTCTCAATTACTTTGTGCACACTCGTCAGATCGAGATGAAACTTGTGCCAACAGGACCGTATCATTTTTTTGGTCCTGTATGCCAAGTTTGGTCTGATTCCGAGACAGTTGAATCGGAACGCCGTTTTGCGGGCCCCACGGTCCGACTCAATGGGCGATTTTGTGCACGGCCCCTCGGAATCCAAAACTGGACATACCGTTGGGTTTGTATCATCAAAACAAATCTGTAGACATGTAGTTTGACGACTTTAAAGACCATTGACTCTGGCACACTTTTCGGTGCAAAGTGGGTCCAACGACGGACATCGTTTTTGCCTAAAATTACCGTTTTGCTCCTGTGTCCAGAATTGGACTTAAAGACAGGCAATCCTAGCTAATTTGACTATTCTGAGACTGTTGGCATTGTCTGTTTCAGCTTTCAGAGACAGTTGTGATGATTTGGGCTTTATGGCTTAGCCGTGGACTAGATTGTTATTGGATCTGCGTGCAATCTCCAAGCAATTATACATTTCCTTCCTCTACAGTTTTATTTACATGTATTTCATTTTATTTTTTAGTCTTTGATTTTTTATGGACATGTGTTTTTCGTATTATATTCTTTTGAGTTGTTTTCATTGCATATAGTCGTGTTCATGTTTGGTCTTGTGGTTCACCCTTGGAGTTTCTCGTCAGTACCTTGCTTGAGTCGTGTCATAGAACGAGTACATGTAATTGAACTGCTAAATCCTTGACATTGTTTCCTCGGCACCAGAGAGTCCACACACGGGACGAGGGTGTTTTTCTTGATCTGTTTACATCCGTGAGTCCACACTCGGGACTAGGATGTCGATTATTGCACCAGTGAGTCCACACTCGGAACGAGGGTGTAGACTTGACTTGACTTGATTTGCATAAGAGATTCCACACACGGGACGAGGATGTAGTATTTATACCAGAGAGTCCACACTCGGGACGAGGGTGCCTTGCCGTGAACTAGCCAGAGAGTCCACACTCGGGACGAGGGTTAGTACTAACCAGAGAGTCCACACTCGGGACGAGGGTTAGTGTTTAGTTCAAACCAGTGAGTCCACACTCGGGACGAGGGTTTGGTTCTTCCATTGATCATCTTGTTTCGCTCATCCGGCAGTTCATTTACGCGTAGTTGTTCTAGTGTTCGTGTTCGTGTTCATGTTCGTAGTCATTTATCGTGTTCCTATTTTTTTTGTTTATTTTTTTGCGCATAATAAAACTGTTAGATAGGCATGTATATTATGTATCTTGCTATGTCCTCTGAGGACCTGATGATTTCCTCAGGTTTAGCGGTTCCATGGAGTTAGCTAGTAGTTCTGGATGGCAGACGTGATGATACACTTGCGGGATTCAGGTATTGTCATTGTGTTTACTATTCGCTCGTGCCTTTCATTCCTTATCATGAGATATCCTGTTTCTTATTTCAGTTGTAGACTCTTGTTATTTTTCTTAGAGTCTTATCGGATATTTATGCTAGTGGGTTGCAGACTACGACCTATAGTGTTCATTCATGTTTCGTACACTTATTGTGGATTTGAGATATAGTTTTGCCTTGCCATGATTAGGCCCATTGCCATAGCCGTGACAGCGTTTACGTATTCGAGTCGGGCTGGAGTCCGCTTGATGCGTAGCTAGCTTGCTCACGTTCTCGCGTCCGAACAGCGGGTGCGGGTCGTGACAAGTTTTTTTGGCGGCCCATGCAGGTCAGAGCATATCGTATCGGTTACGTAACTGTACTGATACGAGCCTGCAACCTTGACTAGACCTTAGAAATCTCAATCCACTCTGCTTTGGAAAATTCTCCTAGAAATTCTCTACGTCCATAAAAACTCCATAATTGCTCTCGATTATACTTCATTGCTTTCCGTACCATTGATTCTCGTCGCTTCCTATTTCGAGGTGACGAACGATCGTGCTGTTTAGAATTCATTAGAAATCCTTAAATTATATATTGCTTGACTATTGAATATTGGTTGTTTATATATATGAGGGATTATAGGTACCATATGTACTAGATAGTCTTGGTAGAATTTTTGGTCACTAGTTAGAAGATTATATGATTTTAGTGACCTGTGTTTCAAGGGAGTAGTGTAACCAAAGGTGGGTAGAAGTCCTCGAGATTTCGTAAATATCAATGACTAGAAAAGATCATAGAAATATTTTTGAGAAATTAAATTTAAGGAGATTAAAGTAATAGTAGACTTTGATTTTAAGGAATAGCTATGAATTAGAATTTCGAGGACGAAATTATTTTTAGGTGGATAGATTTGTAGCTCCCCTTCCCGAAAATTTTGAATTTTTATTTTATTTATTTATTTGATTTAAATGGTGTTTTTGAATTTTTTATAAATAATTATTTTAGTTAATTATTACGGTAGAAGGCTTTAACCATGGTGGAGTTTTGGAGTACAAGACGACTAGCAATCATAGCACGGATAGTGCAGTAGCGTGCTTTGACTAGTGTTTAACCATGTTAGAGGAATGCCAAGCCATAGGAGTGTCCTAACTAGGAAAACCAGACCAAGTTGCGACATAACCACTAAAAATAATTTAATTATTTATTATTAATATTAATTGACTTTTAAGTGACCCGGTTGTACCAATTTAGTTCGGACTGCACCTGAACTGAGCCTAAGCCTACGTAGTCGGGTAGGTGCCTCCAGAGACGTCCGTGTAAATATATATTGGGTATATGTATAGTTGTATGTTATTTAATATTTAGCGGGAGATTGTATAAATGAGTGTTATATATTTATTAAATATTTTATTGGATATTTTATCTTAAAATAGGATAAATACCATCCTTATTTGTCCTTGTACATTGTTGAGATTATTAGATTATGCGTAATGGTATATACACCATTACTAGTTTAATGAATTTTGTTATTACTATTATTATTATTATTATTTTATTATCAATGTTATTGAGGTTTTTATTATCTAATATTATATTATTAATTGGTTACACGTATATGTATACATATAAATATAAATGTGTAAATATATAGATATTATTTGGTTATGTGTGTGTGTATATATATGTATTTGTGTGTAGATATGAATATATATATAATAGGTATACGTATATGGGGGTATATATATATATATATATATAAAAAAAAAAAAAAAAAAAAATATATATATATATATATATATATATATATATATATATATATATATATTAGACTAATAGGAAATAGAAAAAGAAAAAAGAAAGAATAAAAGAAAACCCCAAGACCCCCACAGCCCAAATCCTCTCCAGCCCAGGCCATAACAGCCCGAGCCATCCCCAAAACACAGCCCAGGCCATCCAGGCCCATAACCCAACAGTGAATCCAAGCCAGGGAGACCCCCAGCCCGAGCGCCTATAACAGCGGATATATGCAGAGGGACCGAGAGAACGAAAAACCTAAAACTCTAATCTTTTCAACACCACCACCACGCCGTCACCCTCTCCACACATGGGCGAACCACCCCACGACAGTGCACCGCCGCACCAGGCCGGAGCAGGCCGCCGCACGCGAGGAATCAGCCGCGAAGGCAGGACAGCCACAGTAGTAGGGTGCTGCGGGAAGCCGACTTCGTGATCGAAGTCCACGTTCGTTGCTCCATCGTTTTTCGAGATAATTCTTCAGGTACAATCCTGATATAACCACCTTCGACTCCCTTTGATTATTTTTAATTTAGACACGCTAAATCGATAGGGAATCCCCAGTAAAAATTGTGAAAAACCACGATACAGGTCGACAGTTTTTAAGGTCCAGGGACCTAGATTGGAAGTCGATTTTCTGCCACACCACAACGAGTCTTCCAAATCCATTTGAAGGCAAATATTGACAACATATAGGGCTAGAAAACCCTTCTTAAATAAATCAATTTTGATAACTGTGCGCCGAGAAATCGGTTTCCGAAGTTTAACAAAAAACCTGTTTTCAAAACTAGAAAATTGTCCGATACCACGTCCGTCCCGCCATTCCGGGCGATGTGGTCGCGAACCGAAAGCATCAAAAGCTGCGTATCGGCTTTATAGTCGTGTGGGCTTTGGCGGAATTCAAATTGGTCGCGTGTGCGCGACGAATTTGATGCGTATCCATCGAAATTTACCGTATCGGCCTCTGTGCAAGTTTCTCAATTACTTTGTGCACACTCGTCAGATCGAGACGAAACTTATGCCAACAGGACCGTATCATTTTTTTGGTCATGTATTCCAAGTTTGGTACAATTCCGAGACAGTTGAATCGGAACGCCGTTTTGCGGGCCCCACGGTCCGACTCAATGGGCGATTTTGTGCACGGCCCCTCGGAATCCAAAACTGGACATACCGTTGGGTTCGTATCATCAAAACGAATCCGTAGACATGTAGTTTGATGACTTTAGAGACCATTGACTCTGGCACACTTTTCGATGCAAAGCGGATCCAACGGCGGATATCGTTTTTTCCCAAAATTATCGTTTTGCCCCTGTGTCCAGAATTGGACTTAAGGACAGGCAATCCAAGCTAATTTGACTATTCTGAGACTGTTGGCATTGTCTGTTTCAGCTTTCGGAGACAGTTGTGATGATTTGGGCTTTATGGCTTAGTAGTGGACTAGATTGTTATTGGATCTGCTTGAAATCTCCAGGCAAGTATACCTTGCCTTCCTCTACAGTTTTATTTACATGCATTTCATTTTAGTTTCCAGTCTTTGATTGTTTATGGACATATGTTTTTTGTATTATATTCTTTTGAGTTGTTTTCATTGCATATAGCCGTGTTCATGTTTGGTCTTGTGGTTCACCCTTGGAGTTTCTCGTCAGTACCTTGCTTGAGTCGTGTCATAGAACGAGTACATGTAATTGAACTGCTAAATCCTTGACATTGTTTCCTCGGCACCAGAGAGTCCACACACGGGACGAGGGTATTTTTCTTGATCTATTTATATCCGTGTGTCCACACTCGGGACTAGGATGTCGATTATTGCACCAGTGAGTCCACACTCGGAATGAGGGTTTAGACTTGACTTGACTTGATTTGCATCAGAGAGTCCACACACGGGACGAGGATGTAGTATTTGCACCAGAGAGTCCACACTCGGGACGAGGGTGCCTTGCCGTGAACTAGCCAGAGAGTCCACACTCGGGACGAGGGTTAGTACTAACCAGAGAGTCCACACTCGGGACGAGGGTTAGTACTAACCAGAGAGTCCACACTCGGGACGAGGGTTAGTGTTTAGTTCAAACTAGTGAGTCCACACTCGGGACGAGGGTTTGGTTCTTCCATTGATCATCATGTTTCGTTCATCCGGCAGTTCATTTACGCGTAGTTGTTCTAGTGTTCGTGTTCGTGTTCATGTTCGGAATGATTTGTCGTATTTTTATTTTTTCTTGTTTATTTTCTTGCACATAATAAAACTAATATATAGGCATATATATTATGTATCTTGCTATTTCCTCTGAGGACCTAATGATCTCCTCAGGTTTAGCAGTTGTATGGAGTTAGCTAGTAGTTCTGGATGGCAGTCGTGATGATACACTTGCGGGATTCAGGTATTGTCATTGTGTTTATTATTCGCACGTGCCTTTCATTCCTTTTCATGAGATATCCTGTTTCTTATTTCAGTTGTAGACTCTTGTTATCTTCCTTAGAGTCTTATCGGACATTTTTGCTAGTGGGCTGCAGACTACGACCCATAGTGTTCATTCATGTTTTGTACACTTATTGTGGATTTGAGATATAGTTTTGCCTTGCCTTGATTAGGCCCATTGCCATAGCCGTGACAGCGTTTACGTATTTGAGTCGGGATAGAGTCCGCTTGATGCGTAGCTGGCTTGCTCACGTTCTCGCGTCCGAAAAGCGGGTGCAGGTCGTGACACTAGGGCACAAAATGTAAAATCAATCGGGTACTACTGGCTTAGGTTATCTACAGTCCACTCATCTAAAAATCCTACCCATTTATCTTAGCTCCACGTATCCAAAAAGCCATAAAACCCTATGCAAATTTGGCCATACAAAACATGTTTTGGAGAGACAAAACTCTGACAGAACCTTGACCGAGTTTGGTCCGAGTTTGGTCCAATATATTTGAATATTCAGTTGCCTCTAAATCTGCGCACAACGTTCATCTGCGAGATCTTCATATTCGAACTTTGCCCGAGTTCGTTCCCCAAAAACACCTATAAATATAGAGATTTTTTTCATTTCTAATCAATCATTCACTCTTCTTTCTATCTATTTTTAAAGTATTTTTCAGCGATCTAAAGCTTTCATATTCCACCTATACATCTTTTAGCCAAAGCCGGTAACATCTGTTCGATTTAGAGTCTTTGGTTTAAAGAGTTATAAAGCAATTTTTCAAGTTTCGAAAATATCTCAGTTTTCGCAGCCAGTCGTGCGCTCGCCACCAAGCACGATGTTATGAAGTCAGCTGGACACTTGTCACCAAGCACGGTATTGTAAAGAGACTGCAAGCTCTCAAATAGCTTATGAATAGTAGATTAACAGCGGGTAAGAGTATCTGCGACTGGACTAGTCCTCTCAAAGGAAAACCAGTATATATTGCGGCGTTCATTGAGTTTGATTTTCTATCTCTTGCTGCACTTAAAATTTTGTCTCTTTATTACTGCCATAGTTATAAACTCCTTAAATATTTTGGTAATTATTTTTCCTGCACACACACACACTCTATTCACCCCCCCCCCCTCTAGAGGTGCTCAACGGTTCTACATTTGGTATCAAAGCAGGTTATATTCAAATATAACAACCCTAGAGAGTATATATGGTAGCCATGAAATCAATATTCAATGGTGAAGAGCAATCCACAAATAGGCCCCTACTATTTGTTGGAACAAATTATACTTATTGGAAAACACGAATGACTTTCTTCTTAAAGACTTTTTACTTTGATCTTTGGTCTATAGTTGTTGACGGTTATAAGAAACCGGCACGTATAGTGATTGAGGACGTACTTATAGATAAGCCACATGACAAATACACTGATGAAGAAAAGTCAAAGGCTAGTCTAGATGCACGTGCCATCATTGCACTATTTTGTGCAATTGACAAGACATAGTTCAATCGAGTTTCTACCTGTACTATGTCTCATGATATTTGAAAACTTTTTGAGGTAACCCATAAAGGAACTTCCCAAGTAAAAGAATCCTAAATTAGCAGACTAACAAAGGAATATGAATTATTCAAAATAAAATTTGATGAGGCAATTACACAGATGTTTACTTGTTTCCTAGATATCACTAATCCCATACAATCTCTTGGTAAAGATTACAGTAATATCGAGAAAACCAGAAAGGTGCTACGGGCTCTAATCAAGAATTAGAATCCAAAGGCAATATCAATCATTGAAGGAAACGATCTCACCACCATGACTCTGAAGACACTTATAGGCAAGTTGATGACCCATGAGCTAGACCTACAAGAGTTTGAAGAAGCGACCCCTAAAGAAAAATCGATCGCCTTTAAAGCTGAAGCCAAATGATCAGCATGCAATGATTCTGATAAAGAATCATCCAGTGGTGATGAACAAGTCCTACTAGAGAAGAACTTTAAGAAATTCCTATAGTTTGAGAGATCAAACAGAAGAAAGAGAGACGTCCATGAAAGCAACAAAGAAGAAACAATATGCTTTGGATGCAAGAAGTCAGGGCACAGAAAGAATGACTGTCTAATATCAAAGAAAAGCAGTCCGTATGATAGATCAAGATCAAGCAAAAAAGTAAAAATTGGTCGAAAGTATGCAAATACAAGTATCTAGCACAAAAGTGATACCAGTAATTCAGAGGAATAGGACAGACCCTGCAGCACTGCCAATGCATGTCTCATAGCATTCGATAAGGTATCTTCTAATCCTCTATACGATGATTTTACATTCCATGAGTTAGAAAATGCCTTTAGCGAACTACTTGAAGAACACAGAAATATGATAGATAAGTATAAGCAATCTCGTAAAGAGGTTAGGACATGCACAACCAAAGTAGCCAGATTGTCTAATCTTCTCGAAAATATCAAAGAGGCATCTACTATCGGTAACACGGATGAGATAGCCAACCTCAAAGTAGACTATCATGAGGCTATCCTCACCATCAAAAAAAGAGACTATATCAAAGTACAAGAACTTTATGACATAGAGAAGAAGAGGCACTTAGTCACAGAGCAAAGACTCTTTGATATGACTGCTTGATATAAGGAGTCTTGTGCGATCTCTAAAAACTTAGAGATCAAGTTAGACAAGCAGGCCATCCCTGTGACATAGCCTATGGTTAGTCATAATGCTAAGCATATATCTAAGAGGACTCAACCACATAAAGCACGTAAGAAACGTGCTTATCATCATGCTTTCACGCATAGGTTTTCAAAAAGAACACAGTTATCTGTCAACACAGAAACAAGGAGCACTTTTTCAAAACTTACTTGCACATACTATGTTACACACGGGCACATATCACAGTATTTAGCAAGAAAGCTTGTTGACAATCAAACACTTGTTTGGAGACCTAAGACTAATCAATATGGACCCTTCAAGAAATGGATACCAAATGATTCATCTACTCAGTTTGTAGATATACCCTCAACCCTCTCATACTAGAAGCAAGTGGATCCTCGATAGCGAATGTTTGCGGCACATGACTGATGGTGCATCTTTGTTCGCTATGCTATCAATGAAGAAAGAATGATATGTTTCCTTCGAAAATAACTTGAGAGGTGATATAATTAGAAATGGCACTACTGGTATGTCTCTTTTATCCAGTAATAAAAGATGTTTGTCTAGTTACAGAATTAAAATATAACCTACTTAGCATAAGTCATTTGGCAGATAATAGTTATGGCATCAACATTATAAAAAGACAAATATACTATATATGTTATGTCATCTGGTAATCCCATATATGAAGGGATTAGAGAAGACAACATTTATGTTTTCTTTCTAGAGAGTATTAACAATGGAGGAAGGTGCCCAGTAGCAAATAAGGATGAAAGTTGGCTATGGCACATGAGGCTAGGACATGCCAATATGGATACTATCTCATGACTTAGCACCAGAAAGTTGGTAAAAGGACTCCCCGAAATAACATTTAAGAGAGACATGGTATGTGCTAATTGTGAAAAGAACAAGGCAACTAGGTCAACCTTTAAATCCATCAACGATGTAAGTACTTCTAGACCCTTGCAGTTAATTAATATGGATTTGTTTGGACCTAGTAGAGTCGCTAGTCTTCGCGGTAAGCTCTACGCTTTTGTTATTGTTGATGATTTCTCTCATTTTACTTGGGTTTACTTTTTATCAAATAAAAGTGATGCTATTTTTGAATTTCAAATATTTTGCAAAAATGTATAAAACAAAAAAGGCTTCATGATTACTTGTATCCGAAGTGATCATGGTGGCGAATTCATAAATTTTAATTTCAAAAAAAATTATGATGATAGTAGATATTATCATGAGTTTTCCTATCCAAGAACTTCCTAATAAAATGATATTATAGAGCGGAAGAATCAAACTCCAAGTGAAATGGCTAGAGTCATACTAAATCAGCATAATATTCCTAAATTTTTTGGACAAAAGCTGTTAGTACAGCCTTTCATGTTTTGAATAGGGTATTAATTCAACCTATCTCGAAAAAAAATACCATATGAGCTTTGGTTTAGAAGGATTCCTAATATTTCTTATTTTAAAGTTTTTGGATGTTGCTATTTTATCCTGAACACCAAGGACAATTTAGAAAAGTTTGACTCTAAAGCAGATAAAGAGATATTTTTTAAATATGCTGCTAAGAGTAAGGGATATAGAGTATTCAATAAAAGATCTATGATTGTTGAAGAATCTATTAACGTTATTATTGATGAGCTCAATAGTCACAGATCTAGCGACAGTGATGATAAAGATACGCAGGTCAAATCCAAGTCATCCAAAGATACTGCTACCAATAAGAGTCATGTGGAAGATCTAACACAAAGATTCAAATCCTGGAAGTTCTTGCCAGATCATCTAAAGACGCTCATCATAGATGATACATCGAAGGGTGTAAGTACACGTTCTTCAAATAAAGATACGGATATAGCAGCTAATGTAGCTTTCATATCGCAAGTAGAACCTAAAACTATAGCAGATGCTTTTGCTGATAAATTTTGGATTGATGCCATGTAAGAGAAAATTAATTTAAAAGAAGCCAAGTTTGGGAACTCGTTCCTAAACCTATTGGTCAATCGATAATTGCTACCAAATGGGTGTTCTAAAATAAACTAAGTGAGGATGGGCAAGTCCTACGAACAAAGCACGTCTAGTTACACAAGGTTATAATCAAGAAAACGGTATTGATTTTGACGAGACATATACTCTTGTTGCTAGACTAGAAGCTATCTGCATGTTTTGTGCATTTGCATGTTTTCATGATTTCAAATTATTTCAAATGGACATAAAAAGTGCATTTGTAAATGGATACTTGAAAGAAGAAGTCTTTCTGAAATACTCGCTGGTTTTGAAGATTTACAAAAACCTGATTACATCTTTAAACTTAGAAAAGCACTCTATAGACTCAAACAAGCCCCTCACGCTTGGTATGAACGCCTAAGTACATTTCTACTTGAAAATGGTTTTTCAAAAGAAAAAGTTGATACTACTTTGTTTATCAAGTCTTTAGATGATGATATTCTTCTTGTGCAAATATATGTCGATGATATCATTTTTGATTCTACTATTGAAAAACTCTATCAAGAATTTGTTAAGGGTATGCAGAGTGAGTTTGAGATGAGTATGATGGAAGAACTGAACTACTTCCTAGGACTTCAGATCAAACAACACTCACATGGAACATTCATCAACCAAGCTATGTATACGAAAGGCTTACTGAAGAAGTATGACTTTGACAACGTAAATCCTATCGGAACTCCAACGGCTACATCGACCAAGCTTGAAATTAATGAAAATGGCAAACCAGTCAACCAACGTAAGTATGGAGGTATGATTGGTAGTTTATTATATTTAACTGCTAGTCGCCCTGATATTATGTTTAGTGTTTGCATTTATCTAGATATCAAGCTAATCCTAAGGAATCATATTTATGCGTCGTTAAGCATATCTTCTGATACCTTAAGGGAACTTCTACAGTTGGCTTGTGGTATCCCAAAACCAAATCTTTTGACCTAATCGGTTATTCAAATGCAAATTTTGCAGGATGTAAAGTCGACCATAAAAGTACCTACAGTACGTGTCATTTCCTAGGTAAATCTTTAGTCTCCTGGTTTAGCAAGAAACAAATTCTATAGCACTATCAATGACTGAGGCTGAGTATATCACCGCAGGACGCTGTTGTGCTTAAATTTTATGGATGAAGCAAACTCTAGAAGACTACAATTTGTACTACACGAAGATTCCCATTTACTATGATAATACTACCACGATTAACTTGACTAAGAACCCTATTTGGCACTCATGCACAAAGCACATAAAAAATTATCATCACTTTTTACGTGATCACCAACAACATAGGGATATTTGCTCAGCGTTTATTGACACAGATCATCAACTATCAGATATTTTAACAAAACCACTGGCTGAAGACCGCTTTAACTATTTGCGTCGTGAGCTAGGCATACTTGAATTTTGGGATTCATGATGCATTATGTTAATAAAAACTCTTATAACTTGAAAGTTATTAATAGAAGTTATTTTGGGTACAAGACGAAAGGTTCCTTTTGTAATACAGGTATAAATAGCCTAAAGTGACATGGTGTACTAGTCTTCGGACTACCGCTAGCTGGGATTCGGCCCCTACAGCTAACCTAAAGTAATGAACATTATTAAATGTAGAAGTTTAAAAGTTATCAAGTGCATTTATCATTCAATATACATTAATGAACTGGAGTACAAGTAGCCAAACTCAGACAGAACTCGGACCGAGTTCGGTCGGCGATGGTTCAAGTTCCAGAACTGTTGCTGCCGGCCCTAGCTCTATTTAAACATCATCTTCTTCATAGTTTTTCTTCATCTCTCCACCGAAAAACTCTTCAAAACCCTACTTCTGGTCCTCCTAAGCTTTCCTTCTACTTCATTCCTAGGTCTACGAAGGTCGGAAGGTGTTCTCCTCAATTCCTTCTTAAGGTATCTCTATCTCTTCCTCTTCGTTTTTTTATCTATGGCTCCTAAACTCCATAAGAGAAAGAAAGTCACTTCCCAAGCGGGTTCATCTTCAACTTCGGAGTATGAACCTGTTAGCATTTTTAGTCCTGCTTGTCCTACTGACAACGAGGATTATGATTCTACATTATTTCCTTCTGCAGAATATTCAATTGCTTGGTTTGACTCTTTTCATGGTAGAGACATATGTCCAAGACGTTCTGTAAATTTTACTATATTTTTGGAATACGCTTCTACTTTTAAAAGACTCCGCCTTCGAGACTTCTTTGAAATCGCTGACAACATATATGATAATACAGTCCATATGTTCTATTGTAATATGCAAGTTAGGGACAATGGTAGCATTTATTCTTGTGTCGGTGGTCATGAGATTGAATTTAACTCAACCGATGTGAGTGAATACTTTCACATGCTAGATGTTGGCAAAAAATTGGTTGATATTAATCATGTTCAATTCCCCGAAGTTGTCACCCTTGATTCATTTAAGGCGGCTTTGTGCCACCCTAGACATGTTCCTTGAAATGGTAGGATGTAATCAAAGCACCTTAATAAAAATTTCTATGAATTACATCGCTTTATTTTCTTTATTTTGCTTCCCAAAATGGGATCTTCTGATGAGATCATGCTTTATAAGATGTTCACGATGTATCATCTACATTTTGGTGTTTATTTTTTTGTTCCCAAGATCTTTATGGCTTGGATGATCGGTTACAGGCAGCCGAGATGTAACCTGTTATATCCCATGCATCTAGCAGCTATATTTAGAAGATTCGAAATCAATGTTGCCTTGTGTCCTTATTCTTCCACATCTTCTGAGCTAACTAGATCCAGGACTTATCCTAACCCACCTCCTCCACCCGGTGCTGAGCCTGCTCATGCTTCTGCTGATGATCAAGATCCTCCTCCTCCAGCTGCTCTTGCTCCAGGCTTTGATCTGCAGTTCTATCAGCGGTTCGATGACTTTGTTGCTCTCTTTTAGCAACGTTATCAGCGCTTTGATGAGTTTGTCACCCTCTCGAGACAACGTCATCAAAGTTATGTTGATGCAGAGTTTCGACACACCTCACAGGCACAGGTGTTGAGGAACAAGATAGTTGATCTTCACTGGAGTTTGGCACATGACCCTGCACATCCAGTTCACATGATCCATCATCCCAGTTTTGTTGGACCGAGGTTCGATGATGAGACTACTTTTCAACACTTTGATCCTACCACTGCTTACTTTGATCCCCAGCCACCTACTGCTCCTGGTGATGATGACACATAGATGTGACGTGGGCTTCAGTATAGTATTTTTGAATTTTATTTGCTAGAGACGATAATCTTTGTAGTTGCTTCTCGTACCAGTCTAAACTATTCTAGTTAGACTTTATCTTTATTCTAGTAGTCATAAACTCATCTAGTTATGATTTTTTATGTACTTTTGATGTACTTTGGCTTTAGTTCAGTTCAGTATATAATATTTCAGTATTTTTCGTTCCCTGCAAATAGTTCTACTTATGCTGTGACTTATATATTGTGGTTATTACTCCGTTTCTTTATCTTTCTTAGCAAATTTTAGATAAATTATTGGCTTCACACATTACTGTTTGCAAGAACAAAAGTTTGATTACAAACTAAGAAAAGATTACAATAGTAAAATTGATTTCTGGGAAAGTACAACTGTAGGAATCTGATCAGAAGACGATCACTTTATCCCTTGAACGATTTGATTCGAAGACACAAGCCTCTGGAGGATGGAACAACACTTTGTCAGTAGATTATGATCATTAATCATGCCTTTAGTAATGATTTGAAACTCTATTTATAGAGTTCTAAAATAATTGTTTTCTGAGTTATGCGCACTTCAGGTTGTGAGCCTTCTACCCAGTTGCGCGAACGGTTACTTGAACTGCTGGGGACGCGTGGCATCATTTGAGTAAGATGTGCGTGGTCATGGGCAGTATAGTGGACACGTTCTTCGAGATTAGTGGCATGTGCGCTATATCATCCTACTTCTGAACAAAAGTTGATCAGGTGGCGCCAACACTCTAGGTGGTGCGACTGCGCAACTTAATAGTCGTACCTTTGACTGGGTCTTTTATGCTATGACAATTGATTCTCGTGCTTCTTGGTAACTTGTGCAAGTTAGTTGTCAGCATTAAATGCATGCTAACAAAATCTCCTCGAACGCTGTATTGCACGAGATTCGAATGAATTTTTTTCAACTAACGAGCTGTCAGAGCTTTCAGTAATGATAGCAGCCGTTACAGCTTCTCGAGAATGCTTGCCACGCGGAGCTTGCTCACCCTGGCTTAGACACAACCTGAGACTGGCGCAACCTAGTGATCTGGCGCCAGTTGATGCTGGAGCTTTGTTGAGAGGGGCACCTATTGATTTTTAGGCTCCTACAAGACCCCCTTCAAAGTTTTCAAAGTTTAAAAGATTTCAAAATTTGTAGTACTTTGAATTAAAAAAATTTGACATAAGTTGCTCCAGTCAATGTTTAACCAATTCCGCTTTTTGAGCGCAAGTTGCGCAACAAGTTCGAAATACCCTTTAGGCTATAAATAGTTGTTCAAAGAGTAATTTTAACTTTTTACTGAAAGTTATTTTCCTCAAACCCTTCGTCTTCTTCCTTCTAAGTTTTGAACCTCCTCCGACAAACATCAATGGCACCAAGGAAGTCCACCGCTGACAAGGAAAAGTCCATTGTTGGGCCTTCATCGCGTATATCACCGCCAAGGGCGCCTCGCTATGCCCCTCCATCATCGAGAGCAGAACAAGCCAACCCACCTCTCGAAGGTGATCTTCATAGAACAAATCGACCGTCACTTAGGCGCCAATAATCAAAAAATCTACTAGGCCAGAGTCGATCATCTCTTTTTAGAGTTCTGATTGATTTGCGCACTCAGTAACGTGCGCCTCCTTTTTTTAGAGTGTAGACGCGCACTCTATTACTCGTGCTTTCTCTTTTTAGAGTGTTGGCTGCATCAAAATATACTGTTTATTTTTATGAACTGTGTTGCTCAAGTTTCGAATTTGTGCCTTTTGACTTGTGCGAATGCACCCTTCAAACTTGTACATTTCAAGTTTGCACTAGGAGCAACTTGATAACTTGTGCAATGTAGAACTTGAGTTCATATTAATCTTGAGCTGACACTAGGCGCACTCTGTAGGCTTGTGCAACATAGAATCATACACAACCTAGATTAAATATATATATTTTTTAGATGCTTGCACAACCTATGACTTCGTGCACCTTGCTTAAAATTTAGATATTGTTGTATAGACTTTATAATTGATCTTTTACTTTCTTCTTTTTTACAGTTGATCTCAGAGAAGACCCTAGCGCTAAAAGATATGCTTCGACCTTCAACGTGTCAGAATACCGAGAAGACTTATCCCATGTACAATGTCCTCAATATGATCTTCCTGAGTCCCGAAGGGCTATGCTCGCAGCTCAAGAGTACCCCACCTTATTGTGCTTGATGAACGGTGAGCCTTTGGAAAATCTGGACAATGTCGTTCATAAGAAGCCGGCTTTCTTGTTTAGAGGGGAGATCAAGAATACGTCCCAGCCCAAAGCGAAGAGAGAAGATAGATTTTATTAATGTGAGGACAGAATCATGTACCTCACAGAAATGTCGAGACACTTGTCTCTATCTCGATATGCATTTTCTAGTTATCCCCGACGTATAGCATGGGATCTGATCCCGATTCAACGGGCCAGAGTTGGGAAGATATGCTACAGATTGGGTCCGCATAACAAGGATTTGATCTATAGCACTTCGAAAAGATACAGTTCTTATCTGAGAGGTTTGAGACCAAGCTATATACCTCTTGAAGATTCATCAATGCTGCTACCTATAAGGGTACCTATTTTCGTGAACATGTTTGCAAAGGCTAAAGGTAGATACCCAGACCAAATCATGCGCTTAACAGGCTTAGTGAACCCAGACATGAAACGTTGGAACCCAGACATCCTCGAATTAGAGCTCTATGATCTGATCTGGACCACTGCTCACAGCTTTCATCCGAATGCTCGCATGTTTTTGGCTTTAGTTGAAAGATATAATGAGCGGACCGGTACCTTCATGACGTCTCACGGAGAAATCGGCTTTGTACTTCATGAAATGAAGTATCTTTCATATTTACCAATAGATGAAAACCCATATGAAGAATATGTGCCGACAAACGAGGAACTGGATACTCTATCAGCAGAGAACCCTCAGATGGTTGCTGTGTTTAAAGAGTTGTTATGCCACTATATGATCTGTTCTCTTTACTACTGTCACCCTCATTTCCCGTATTTCCCGTATTTTCCCGTATTTTGTATTTTTACTCGTATCTGGATTTTTGGCATGTATTTTATTTTTCTCAACTTGTGGAATTTTGGTATTCTCGTATTTCGGGTTTTGGCCTGGCTCGATTTTATGGGGATGGTTCGGTTTGGTTCGATTTTTGTGCATTGGAGCACCTTAGCCTATTCTCCACCTCCATTCCATCACAACCACCCTCATTAAAACACCACTAACCTCTCTCTCTCCTCATAACTTCCACCATTAATTTCCTTCTTCTTCTTTTTCTTCTTCTTCTCCTTCCTCTACACCCTCCCAACCTTAGGCAAGTGCATCTTGCCACTTCATGAGAACCATATTTTCTTGGTCCATTTGCTAGAGTAGGACATGGTGATCAACATTAGAACTTGGGTTTTTGTGATTTGGAGCTTCCTTTGTTCTAGATCTAGGTTTAGCTAATTTTGGATGTTGTATGGTTTGATCTTCTTTGGTTGGATTTTCATGGGTTTTGATGCTTCCATGTGGAAGAGCCTTCAGTTTCACTCAAGTTTGAGCTTTGGAAATTCGGATTTGGAGTTCGGATGGCCAAGTTATGAGCTTTTGAGCTTTGAGGTTCAGCCATGGTGTCCTTGCTGTTTGGAGAAGACAGTGAGCAGTGTGCTGAGCTATTTAGCTTACGCACACTGAGCTACGCGCGCTCTTTAGTGCTGCGTACGCAGACTTGAGTACGCTCCCTGTTGGAAGCGTGTCTCCCTTGAGCGTGCGTGACTTTCACGTATGCTACTCCCTTGAGCGTACGTGATTTTCACGTATGCTACTCCCTTGAGCGTGCGTGATTTTCACGTATGCTACTCCCTTGAGCGTGCGTGACTTTCACATATGCTGCTCCCTTGAGCGTGCGTGACTTTCACGTATGCTACTCCCTTGAGTGTGCGTGACTTTCACGTATGCTGCTCCCTTGAGTGTGCGTAACTTTCACGTATGCTGCTCCCTTGAGCGTGCGTGATTTTCACGTATGCTGCTCCCTTGAGCGTACGTGACTTTCACGTATGCTACTCCCTTGAGCGTGCGTGACTTTCACGTATACTACTCCCTTGAGCGTGCGTGATTTTCACGTATGCTACTCCCTTGAGCGTGCGTGACTTTCACGTATGCTGCAGACTTGAGTGTGCCTTGGTACGCAGACTTGAGCGAGCCTTGCGTGTGTGACTTTTCACGTACGTAGCTCTTTTCTGTAGCCCTGAATTTTGATATTTTATTAGACGTTTTATGCCCATTTTATATCCTTACGCCTTTTGTCATGAACTTGATTTTACTTAATATGTTTGGAATGACTATTGTACATGGCTTGGTATGGCAAGGAACTTGCATAACACGACAGTGACCCGTAGTGGTGCACTCTTAACATGACCAACCTGACATGATAGTGGCCCATGGTGGCGCACTCCTGACAAGTACCCTGACATGATTTATCTTGATAACTTGATAGTGGCCCGTGGCGGCGCACTCCTGACTTGGCATGACTTGATAACTTAGCTTGACCTGTCTTTACACCGTGGGTGGTTCTTTCTTGCTTGCTTGTTAAATCCACTTGTCCAGTCTTGCATCATGTCTAGGATGGGACTCCTGAGTACCACGGTCAGGAGTACCTACTAAAATGGATTAAGGCTAAAAACTAGAATAACTCAGTAGTCATGAAGAGATGATACAGCTACAGACAGTCCCGTTACCTGGGCACTCCAGGGATTTGTAGCCTGCCGTCGAGTATGGCGCATTTCCAGCACACTGTTAGGTGTTGCACCCTCTAAGTCACCTAAGGGTACATGTGTCTCCTGGACAATGTACCCACCTGAATTCAACCCTAATCTTTCGTCCTGGGTAACCTGGACGGTCTGCAGGGCTTGTGGCTGTGGAACAATCTCACTGCATCTTGCTAGTAATTATGCCTGTGATAACCCTAGTAAGTTAAAGTAGTAAGCCGTAGGATCTGCTTGGCCGTGATTGATTGAATGAGGTATAACCAGTCCAGCTATGTCTTGATCCCATGTAAGATTATTTCATGTCTTGATTTTCTTACATTATTTATCTTGCCGATAAATAGTGGGAAACCAAGCTCTGTTCAGATGAAGGGTTACAACCCTGGTCCTTGTTTGGTTTACGGGTTGTAACCTGGCTATCGGAATAGTTCCATGGTTATCTCGTCGTATATCATCCTGACATATTTTCGTAATTCTAGTTTTCATATTAGATTTTCTTGTGCTGATTGCTGGCTTTTGTTCTTATTTCGTGGCCCCCTTGTGGCACTTGCTCTTTCTGGGGTTGACCCAGCTGGTTTTGTGTGGCCAGATTTCGGAGCAGCTCCCGAGGATCTACCAAGCTTCCAACCCAATGGTGAACACTAGACGGAACCCGGGCCAAGAGTGGGTTTTTCTTTTTGTCTTGCCCACTTTATTGTAAATTTATTCTTTTGAGGCGTTTAGCCGACGAGCACCTGTTAGCTCGATGCACTTTTACTTACTGTCTGCCTACGGGTTGTAAACATGATTGGCAAATCCTAGGGTTGATCATGTATGACTAAACTCTTGCTAGTCCTAACATTTTGTAACGACTAGCTTCATGATCAGCTGAATATGTGATATTTGGGACGCCTTATTATTGTATATTTAATGATCATACATCTTGTGACTTTACTTACTTGCTGTGATTGAGACACTAGGCTTGTTCATGACCATAAGAGACTGTTGGCTTGTAGAAAACCCTCACATATCTAGACAGTCATGACCGTATATCGAGGTGGTTTCCATTTCAATATATGTAGCTGGCTATGTCTGCCCCCGCTCTCCAGTATTCTGGTTCTGGGGCGTGACATGGTTTAAGTGGTGGCCCATACAGGTCTTGTAAATCAAGATGTGTGGGGGGTTTACCAGATAGATGTCTCAATCAGTACTCGTCCTTGATCTCTGTTCGTGTCCTCTGAATCCCTGGATTCTTGCCCTGATCCTGTGCTTATATCATTGATCTGTCCTGGTCCTTTCCTTATTGTTCCCTGTGTCATCTTCTTCAGCGACACTGTACCTGGTCCTACCGATCGACGAGGTGGAGCACTTCCAGTGGAACAGCAGCAACCCGGAGATCAAGCCCAGCATTCCGGGGTAGCCTCCAGAGTTGTGCCTACTGGAGGAGAGTCACCAGTTCGGCCCGTCCAGTCCGCAGAGCCAGATGATGGTACCTTAGTAGGCCTCATCAGAACCTTGATAGCTTTCCAGGATCGTCGAAGCGACGCCCTACACCAGACAGTTCAAGATGCTTTGACCCGAGGCGGACATCCAGGGAACCAGGCGGCGAACAGCTTCAAGCGATTGAACCCTCCTTTCTTCGACGGTAGCGAGGATGCGGTTGCCGCGGATGCATGGCTTCAGGATACCGAGGTGATTCTAGAAGCAGCCAGGACTCCTGAGAATGAGAAGGTGGCGGTGGTACGCCTGCAGTTGTTGGATTTAGCTCACAATTGGTGGACGGCGCAGGCCATAGGATTAGTGGCACCCATTGCTTGGGCAGTATTTAGGGAGAGATTCCAGACGAAGTACTTTGATACTGTGGCTCGGTACGACCTGCAGACCAGATTTACCAACTTGAAGCAAGGAAGCAGGACGGTCGATGGTTATGCGACCGAGTTTTCTAGGCTGAGTAGGTTTGTCCCCACCTTGGTGGCAACCGAGTTCGATAGGGCCCAGCGGTTCCAGCAGGGGCTGTATTTGGAGATCTTGTTGGCAGTGGAGCAGTTCGAGCACCAGACGTTCGATGCAGTCCTGAGGGCAGCTAGGAGACATGAGTACACCTCCCAGAGGATCGTGGATAGGACCGGAGGAAGGAAGCGGTCCCATAGTCAGATGCACCAATCATCAGCTCCAGCCCCGGCAGCTAGGGGATTGACCATTGGAACTCCGAGGCGGGCGGCCTCAGTAACGTCGGTTCAGCATTCGACCCCGACGTACCCGCAGCAGCAGAAGCAGAAGCAGACTTCCGCGATGGGATGTTCTCATTGCGAAAAGCCAGGGCACGTGGTGGCAGATTATCACAGGGCGCAGGAATTGTGCCTGGCTTGTGGAGCAGCAGATCATAGGGTTGGGGCTTGCCCGAATAGGGGTGGTTCATCAGCATCCAACCCTTCTAGTTCTTCGGTGAGAGGATCGGCCCCAGCACCAGTTCAGCAGCAGCAGTATCAGTCTTCGAGGCCCTTGCCGCCTCAGTCTCAGGTATTCCAGCAACAACACCCCCAGCAGTATGCACAAGCCCAAGCTCAGACCCCAAATAGGCAGAAAGGTTTCCAGCAGAGGGGACCGGCAGCCAGAGGACAAGGTCAGGCCATGATGATGGCTATGGAAGAAGAAGTTGCACCAGGTGAGGTTGTGGCAGGTACTATTCTCGTCAACTCCTTTCCAGCTTCGGTATTATTTGATTTTGGTGCATCGCATTCATTCATGTCTGCACGATTCGCGACACGGATAGGATTAGAGCCCGAGTCATTATCAGTGAGGCTCAATATACTTACTGGTAATGGTCTTATGGGAGTAGATCGAGTATTTTCCTCGTGTCGGATCGTAGTTAGCGGTAGGGAGTTCCCCGCTAGATTCATAGAGTTTCCTATGGCAGACTATGATGTAGTCCTAGGCATGGATTGGTTGAGGAACCAGTATGCTAGGATAGATTGCCATATTGGCAGAGTTGTCTTTAGTATCCCCGACGAGCCAGAGTTTTTATTTTCCAGAGACGCAGTGGAGCCATCTTCTCCAGCATTGCGGATGGCAGTAGCAGCAGTACAGTTGCCCTGGGTAGTTGAAGTATTTCCAGATGTCTTTCCAGAGGAGCTTCCAGGGATGCCGCCAGAGCGGGAGATTGAGTTCACTATAGACTTGATTCCCGGGACAGCACCAGTATCAGAACGAGTCTACAGGATGGCGCCTTCAGAGTTGGAGATTGTATACAAGATGATTGAAGAACTGAGGACCAAGGGATTCATCCGTGCAAGTGGATCTCCTTGGGGAGCCCCGATGCTTCTTGTGAAAAAGAAGGATGGTACGTCCAGGCTATGTGTTGATTATCGTACCTTGAATTCGGTGACAATCAAGAACAGATACTCTCTTCCGAGGATAGATGACTTGTTTGATCAGCTCAGAGGGGCTTCGGTGTTCTCGAAGATCGACTTGCGGTCGAGATACCACCAGATCAGAGTCAGAGAGCAGGACATCCCGAAGACAGCATTCAGATCGAGATATGGACATTGGGAGTTTCTTGTTATGCCCTTTGGAGCGACCAATGCACCGGCCGTATTCATGGACCTCATGAATTGCATTTTCATGCCTTACTTGGACCAATTTGTGATCGTGTTCCTAGATGACATCCTGGTCTACAGCAAGAGTGAAGCAGAGCATGAGCAGTATCTCAGAGTCGTCCTTCAGACGCTTAGGGAGCATCAGTTGTACGCCAAGTTCAGTAAATACGAGTTCTGGCTCGATCGTATTTCGTACTTGGGTCACATCATTACCCGAGGAGGAGTGAAAGTGGATCCCCAGAAGATTGTGGCTATTGAGTCATGGCCGGTACCCAGCTCAGTGGCAGAGGTACGCAGCTTCCTTGGATTGGCCGGCTACTACCGGCGGTTCATTTCAGATTTTGCAAGGATTTCAGCGCCGATGACCCAGTTGACCCGCAAGGATGTGCCGTTCATTTGGACAGCAGAATGCCAGGAATTATTTGAGAAGTTGAAGCGAGGTTTGATAACGGCTCCCATTCTCACCCTTCCAGATGGGACCGGAGGATTCACAGTTTATTGCGACGCTTCAGGCAGAGGATTGGGATGTGTCTTGATGCAGCATGGGAAGGTAATATCTTATGCGTCACGTCAACTTCGTGATCATAAGAAGAATTACTCGACCCATGACTTGGAATTGGCGGCGGTAGTGTTTGCTTTGAAGTTGTGGAGACACTACTTGTACGGAGATAGAGTGGAGATCTTTACTGATCATAAGAGCCTGAAGTATGTTTTCACCCAGAAGGACCTTAATATGCGGCAGAGAAGGTGGCTCGAGCTACTGGTGGACTATGATGTGGATCTGCAGTATCATCCCGGGAAGGCCAACGTTGTAGCAGATGTATTGAGCAGGAGAGCCGGAGTTTATTTCCTGACGGCACAACCAGAATTATTGGCAGATCTTCAGAAGATGGGAATTGAAGTGGTTCTTCCAACTAGCGTGGCATTGATGGCCAGTCTACAGGTTCAGTCCAGCATAGTTGAGAGAATCCAGATGGCACAGTCAACAGATTCTAAGATCCAGCGGCCAGCGGCTCAGAGCAGAGTGTGAAGCAGGAAGAAGGCCAGAGTTATGTATCCATGAAGACGGTACCCTTCGGCACGGCACTCGTCTTTGTGTATCCAGTGGAGATATCAGACAGGAAGTCATGGCAGAAGCCCACAGTTTGCAGTATTCTATTCATCCGGGTGGTACGAAGATGTACCGTGATATTCGTCAGCATTTCTGGTGGAATGGCATGAAGAGAGAGATAGCCCGGTTTGTCTCTCGGTGTTTGGTTTGCCAACAGGTTAAAGCTGAACATCAGAGGCCCGCTGGACTTCTTCAACCCTTACCGATCCCAGAATGGAAATGGGAACATATAACCATGGATTTTGTGACCGGATTGCCCAGATCTCCGACGGACAGAGATGCTATTTGGGTAATTGTGGACAGGCTTACCAAGGTGGCACACTTTCTCCCGTTCAGAGTTGGACAGTCGACGGCGCAGCTAGCAGAGATGTATCTCAGGCAGATCGTCAGGCTTTACGGTGTGCCAGTCAGCATCACCTCAGACAGGGATTCAAGATTCACATCGCACTTTTGGCGCAGCTTGCAGAAGAGTTTGGGGACTCGTCTTCAGTTCAGCTCAGCTTATCACCCGCAGGCGGATGGTCAATCAGAGCGCACAATCCAGACTCTTGAAGATATGTTGAGATCTTGTACCCTTGACTTCGGTGGTTCATGGGAGAATTATCTGCACCTATTGGAATTCTCGTACAACAACAGTTATCAGGCCAGTATCCAGATGGCACCCTTCGAGGCTCTTTACGGCAGAAAGTACAGATCCCCGCTAGCATGGGACGATGTCGGGGAGAGGCAGATGCTCGGACCCGAGTTGATTTTCCAGACGGTTGAAGTGGTCAGGAAGGTCAGAGATCACCTCCGAGTTGCCCAGGACCGCCAGCGCCATTGGGCCGATGCTCATCGGCGTCCCTTAGAATTTGCTGTCGGCGACCACGTATTCCTTAGGATCTCGCCTAACCGCGGCGTCATTCGCTTTGGCGTGCGGGGAAAGCTTAGTCCTAGGTATATAGGGCCGTTCGATGTTCTAGAGCGAGTAGGAGATGTATCCTATCGTCTCGCTCTTCCGTCGTCGCTAAGTGAGGTACATGATGTATTCCATGTGTCCCAATTACGACGGTATATTTCGAACCCGAGCCACATCCTAGACCATTCGGAATTGGTTGTTGGTACCAACCTTTCGTATGAGGAGAGGCCCGTGTCTATTTTGGACCGGAGGGAAAAGATACTCAAGAACAAGACTATTAAATTAGTCCGTGTTGCTTGGGGTCATCACTCTCTAGGTGAGTCAACGTGGGAGCGTGAGGACGACATCCGATCGCGATATCCCTACCTGTTCGACTCGTGAGGTATAATGTCTTTCTTATGACTTACATTTTCCCTTTCTTGCTTGTATTGTATGATTGAACTGCTTAGTGTAGCTTGCCTGTGCATAGTATAGCTGTCGTGACAATCTCTAGCTCCTTGATTAAATTCCGAGGACGGAATTCTTTTAAGGTGGGTAGAGTTGTCACCCTCATTTCCTGTATTTCCCGTATTTTCCCGTATTTCGTATTTTTACTCGTATCTGGATTTTTGGCATATATTTTATTTTTCTCAACTTGTAGAATTTCGGTATTCTCGTATTTTGGGTTTTGGCCTGGCTCGGTTTTATGGGGATGGTTCGGTTTGGTTCGGTTTTTGTGCATTGGAGCACCTTAGCCTATTCTCTACCTCCATTCCATCACAACCACCCTCATTAAAACACCACCAACCTCTCTCTCTCCTCATAACTTCTACCATTAATTTCCTTCTTCTTCTTTTTCTTCTTCTTCTCCTTCCTCTACACTCTCCCAACCTTAGGCAAGTACATCTTGTCACTTCATGAGAACCATATTTTCTTGGTCCATTTGCTAGAGTAGGACATGGTGATCAACATTAGAACTTGGGTTTTTTTGATTTGGAGCTTCCTTTGTTCTAGATCTAGGTTTAGCTAATTTCGGATGTTGTATGGTTTGATCTTCTTTGGTTGGATTTTCATGGGTTTTGATGCTTCCATGTGGAAGAGCCTTCAGTTTTACTCAAGTTTGAGCTTTGGAAATCCGGATTTGGAGTTCGGATGGCCAAGTTATGAGCTTTTGAGCTTTGAGGTTCAGCCATGGTGTCCTTGCTGTTTGGAGAAGACAGTGAGCAGTGTGTTGAGCTATTTAGCTTACGCACACTGAGCTACGCGTGCTCTTTAGCGCTGCGTACGCAGACTTGAGTACGCTCCCTGTTGGAAGCGTGTCTCCCTTGAGCGTGCGTGACTTTCACGTATGCTGCTCCCTTGAGCGTGCGTGACTTTCACGTATGCTGCTCCCTTGAGCGTGCGTGATTTTCACGTATGCTACTCCCTTGAGCGTGCATGACTTTCACGTATGCTGCTCCCTTGAGCGTGCGTGACTTTCACTTATGCTACTCCCTTGAGCGTGCGTGACTTTCACGTATGCTGCTCCCTTGAGCGTGCGTGACTTTCACGTATGCTGCTCCCTTGAGCGTGCGTGGTTTTTACGTATACTGCTTCCTTGAGCGTGCGTGACTTTCACGTATGCTGCTCCCTTGAGCGTGCGTGACTTTCACATAAGCTACTCCCTTGAGCGTGCGTGATTTTTACGTATGCTGCTCCCTTGAGCGTGCGTGACTATCACGTATACTACTCCCTTGAGCGGGCGTGACTTTCACGTATGCTACTCCCTTGAGCGTGCGTGATTTTTACGTATGCTACTCCCTTGAGCGTACGTGACTTTCACGTATGCTGCAGACTTGAGTGTGCCTTGGTACGCAGACTTGAGCGAGCCTTGCGTGCGTGACTTTTCACGTACGCAGCTCTTTTCTGTAGCCCTGAATTTTGATATTTTATTAGACGTTTTATGCCCATTTTATATCCTTACGCCTTTTGTCATGAACTTGATTTTACTTAATATGTTTGGAATGACTATTGTACATGGCTTGGTATGGCAAGGAACTTGTATAACACGACAGTGACCCGTAGTGGTGCACTCTTGACATGACCAACCTGACATGATAGTGGCCCATGGTGGTGCACTCCTGACAAGTATCCTGACATGATTTATCTTGATAACTTGATAGTGGCCCATGGCGACGCACTCCTGACTTGACATGACTTGATAACTTAGCTTGACCTGTCTTGACACCGTGGGTGGTTCTTTCTTGCTTGCTTATTAAATCCACTTGTCCAGTCTTGCATCATGTCTAGGATGGGACTCCTGAGTACCACGGTCAGGAGTACCTACTAAAATGGATTAAGGCTAATAACTAGAATAACTCAGTAGTCATGAAGAGATGACACAGCTACAGGCAGTCCCGTTACCTGGGCGCTCCAGGGATTTGTAGCCTGCCGTCGAGTAGGGCGCATTTCCAGCACACTGTTAGGTGTTGCACCCTCTAAGTCACCTAAGGGTACATGTGTCTCCTGGATAATGTACCCACCTGAATTCAATCCTAATCTTTCGTCCTGGGTAACCTGGACGGTCTGCAGGGCTTGTGGCTGTGGAATAATCTTACTGCATCTTGCTAGTAATTATGCCTGTGATAACCCTAGTTAGTTAAAGTAGTAAGTCGTAGGATCTGCTTGGCCGTGATTGATTGAATGAGGTATAACCAGTCCAGCTATGTCTTGATCCCATGCAAGATTGTTTCCTGTCTTGATTTTCTTACATTATTTATCTTGCCGATAAATGGTGGGAAACCAAGCTCTGTTCAGATGAAGGATTACAACCCCGGTCCTTGTTTGGTTTACGGGTTGTAACCTGGCTATCGGAATAGTTCCATGGTTATCTCGTCGTATATCATCCTGACATGTTTTCGTAATTCTAGTTTTCATATTAGAATTTCTTGTGCTGATTGCTGGCTTTTGTTCTTATTTCGTGGCCCCCTTGTGGCACTTGCTCTTTCTGGGGTTGACCCAGCTGGTTTTGTGTGGCCAGATTTCGGAGCAGCTCCCGAGGATCTACCAAGCTTCCAGCCCAATGGTGAACACTAGACGAAACCCGGGCCAAGTGTGGGTTTTCCTTTTTGTCTTGCCCACTTTATTGTAAATTTATTCTTTTGAGGCGTTTAGCCGACGAGCACCTGTTAGCTCGATGCACTTTTACTTACTGTCTGCCTACGGGCTGTAAACATGATTGACAAATCCTAGGGTTGATCATGTATGACTAAACTCTTGCTAGTCCTAATATTTTGTAACGACTAGCTTCATGATCAGCTGAATATGTGATATTTGGGACGCCTTATTATTGTATATTTAATGATCATACATCTTGTGACTTTACTTACTTGCTGTGATTGAGACACTAGGCTTGTTCATGACCATAAGAGACTGTTGGCTTGTAGAAAACCCTCACATATCTAGACAGCCGTGACCGTATATCGAGGTGGTTTCCATTTCAATATACGTAGCTGGCTATGTCTGCCCCCGCTCTCCAGTATTCTGGTTCTGGGACGTGACAACTACAGGAGTGCTTCCAAAGGGACTTGCTACACCACCAAATGGTTGCCATACTTGTTATATATCTATAGTAGATATAAGTTATAGATAAGAATAGGAAAATATGTTCAGAGGTACCGGACATGACATATCTCCTTAAAAAATAACAATACTAATTATATCTGTTCAGAGGTAATGTGGACATGACAGAATATAATTCTCAGAATATTGTCATTTCAAAAGATGACTTTATCAGAGGTATTGTGGACATAATAGGTCATTGATGTAGATAATAGAATTCAGAGGTAATATGGACGTGAATTCATGTATCTATTGATTATCTTCAAACCAGCTAAGATTCAACAAATAAGATATCTTTTAAAACGACTGGGTTCCAAAAAATTAGGTTTATGATTAGGTGATATGATGTGGATACACTCTGCTGGAGATTCTAAGAGTTTATCAGAAGAGTGAATAAAATATACTAACTCAATATTTTTTGAGTATGTACAACATTCAAAGAATATCTTACATTTTCTTCAGATATAGTATTTTTTTAAGAATTTGTCGTTGATAGGCATATAGCAACTAGGCCATCCATACCGATCAGTTGATAAGCTCTGTTTGAGAAAACCTTGCTTACAACATAGGGACCTTTCCATTTTGCTTCGAATTTGCCCTTGCTCATATGTGTCATAGTCATAGGACGTCTGACAGTAAGGACTTATTCGCCTTTTTGGAATGCACGTACTTTGACTTTATGGTTGAAAGTTTTTGAGATACGGGCTTGATATAACGTAATATGATGTTGAGCTAATAGCCTCTTTTCGTCAAGCGCTTCAAGCTCCTGAATTCGAAGACGATCATTGTTTTCTGTTGTGAGCTCATAGGCAATTACAATCCTTGAGGGAATTTAAATTTACAATGCTAGGACAGCTTCGCATCCATACATCAAGGAGAAAGATGTGCAACCGGTTGTAGTATGTATAGTAGTACGATAAGCCTATATACATTTTCCAAGCTTTTCACTCCAGTTTCTCTTATTGCTAGAAACGAATTTCTTGAGAAGCTTGATGATAGTTTTATTGAATACTTCAGCCAGACCGTTAGCTGCAGGATTGTAGGTCGTGGAAGCAACATTGTTGATTCTTTTATCATCACAAAATAGAGTAAACTTTTAACTGATGAATTGTGGTCCATTATCATGAATAATTCGTCGAGGAATGTCGAATCTATATATTACATGATGTTTGATGAAGTTGATGTCGCTGCTAGTCTTGACTTCAAATAAAGGTATGGCTTTCACCTATTTCGAAAAGTAATCGGTTATAGCTAGTATAAACCGATGTCCTCTAGATAACGGTGGATTGATATGACCAATGACATCCATGCCCTAAGCTTCAAAGGGCTATGATGCGGCAGTCGAGTGAAGGAACTCTGACAGTTGATGAATGAAGTCTGCATGGATTTGACAAGCTCAACATTTTCTTACATATACAATGGCATCTAATACCATAGTGGGCCAGTAGTAGACCATACATCGGATACGATCCTGTAACTTAGGACTGGGCTGATGTGTACCACATACACCGTCGTGAGCTTTATGTAGTATTTGTTCTGCTTCATCTCCTACAAAACAACGTAAGAATAGACCATCAACTGTTCGCTGATAGAGGGTCTTAGAAGTGTGATTATAATAAAACCGGCGTGATCGCCTACGAATTGTTGTAGCTTCCTTAGAATCTTCAGGTAAGATGTCATGAACCATAAAGTCAATAAAAGGAACTCTCTAGTCTTCACTAATGACATTGACTTCAGTTGAATTGCTGAACTCAATATTTGATTTATTCTCGATGCAAAATAACTCTCTATTAGTGATGACAATCATTTGTTGCCTTTTTACTAGGATTGCTAATATGGCTGCCAGATTATCCAATGCATCCGCTTCCGTATTGCATGCTCGACGTACATGTTCAATGAACATGCCCTTGAACGATACAGCCAGCATAACTGTTGCTTCATGATATGGGACGAGATCCTGGTACCGAACTTCATACATGCCTCTAACCTGATTGACAATTAGTTTAGAGTCTCCATACACTTCAAGATATTCAATATCCAAATGTTTAGCCAATTGGAGACCAATGAGCAGAGCGTTGTATTTAGTCACGTTATTGGAACACGACTCGTCTAAAGAATAAGCTCTCTGAATAGCTAATCCTTCTGGCGATACAAGGACGATTCCAACTCCAGCAATAATGGCACCTTTTGGTCCTATTATGGATGCACCGTCAAAGAATAGATGTCAGGCAAGAATTTCTTCTGAAATCATGTTGGATTCCAAATTTTTATTCAGAATCTCGTCATAGAGTTTAGACGTCTCCGAAATTGCATGAGCCGCGAGAAAGTCAGCTATGGCTTGACCCTTAACAAACTTTTATGGTACATAGACCATATCATATTGTGCTAACAATATGGCCCATGTAGAAAGTCTAGAATTGAGTATATTGGGCTTCTTCATCAAGACCCGAAGAGAGTTAACTCTGGAGAGAACATGAATAGTCTGGCCTATGATATAATGTCTGGTTTTCTGAACAACAAACATCAAAGCTAGATACTCTTTTTCCACTGGGCTGTATCGATGTTCAGCACCGATCATTGTGCGGCTGAGATAATAGATAGCTTGCTCATGACCTTCTTTGTTCTTCTGAGCTAGTAAGGCACCCAATGAATGATCCAATGCTCATACATACATCAGAAAGGGTATTCCTGAGACTGGAGACACTAGAACTGGAGGGTTCATCAAGTACCGCTTTATGTCTTCAAATTTTTATTGGAATTCTTCAGTCCAAATGAAACATACACCTTTCTTCATGAGTTGAGTAAGCGGTCTACAGCGTCCAGAGAGATTTGAGATGAATCTCCTGATGTACGCAAGTCGTTCCTAGAATCCTCGTAGCTTTTTTAGGTTGCGTGGAGGACTCATCTCTTGATTGGCATTAATTTTTTCAGGGTCAATGTGTATACCTTTAGAGGTAATAACGAATCCGTAAAATTTTCCACTAGAGACTCCCAGGAATGACTTGGTAGGATTCATCTTGAGTTGATGTTGGCACATTAGATCAAAAATAGTTCTCAAGTCTTGGATGTGGTCTTCCTTTAGACGAGTTTTGACAGCAATATCATCTATCTAGGATTCAACTGTCTTCCATAAATGATCACGAAAGATAGTACTCATATCCCGCTAATAAGTTGCACCAACATTTTTAAGACCAAACGGCATGACAGTGTAACAGTAAACTCCTAGAGGAGTACAGAAAGATGTATATTTCTCATCTTCTGGATGTATTTTGATTCGATTGTATCCTAAGAATACATCCATAAAAGACATTTGTTCGAATCTGCAAGTATTTTCGATCATGACATCAGTGATCGGAAGAGAAAACTCATCCTTGGGACAAGTATCATTAAGATCTCTAAAGTCAATGCAGACTCTGACCTTCCCTGTTTTCTTCATAACTGGGACAACATTGGCAACCCAGTCTGGATGTTGTTCTTCTCTGACAAAACCACAAGAAATAAGCTTCTTGACTTCAGTTTCTATAGCATCCATCATGTCAGATCGGAGTCGACGCTGTTGTTGTTTGACTAGTCATACATTGGGCAAGATGTTGAGCCTGTTGGTAGAAATTTTAGTATCTAGTCCCGACATATCCTCATAACTCTAGGCGAAGACGTCAATATATTCCCGAATAAGCTGAATTAATTCTTGTTTATCCGCTTTTAGAAGACTCTTGCTGATGAAGATAGGTCTTGGCAAGCCTTCTTCTCTAATATCAATCTGAATTAATTCATCTTCAGTAGGGGGTTCTCGTTGCTCAAAGCGAAGTTCCCATTGAGTGTCCATCATTTGTGCCCATAGATCTGCTTCAATAGCTTCAGTAAAGTCATCATCATGTTTTAAGAATTCAGCAGACACCATATTGGAGGATAGTGTCACCCGATGGAAGTGACCTACACTGGTATCAGAATCCCATGAAACAGAATCAGAAAAGTTAGATCGCTCCTTTTTATCGAATTTGGAGGCTTCTAGGGTCGGAATCAGCGAGGTATAACCCAATTCCTGCTTCGTTTTGCCGTAATATTGTTGTAGCTTTCCTTTTGGAGCAGGGATACGAATAGGAGTTCGCCTTCCCCTATCGCTATTGAGTCCAGCTTTAAAATTGTAGCCCATCTTTTGAATGATATCTTTTGATTGTTGACTATAACGATGTAGTTGAAGTCTCCCGTTATCGTTATTTTCTTCTTCGCTATCAGGCGTAGTCTTCTGCTCTGTTCCTTTACTAAAAAGTATAGGAAGTTCATCTTTTTCCTAGAAGGAACTAAGAAGAAGGAGTCTTGTACTGGTTCGAGCAATACTTCGTCTTGAAGAGGTTGAACTGCTCCTATTGTAAGTGGTTCGAAGTTATCTAGAATTTCTAAGTAACATCGAGTATAATAAAAGACATCAATATGATGTAAAGGAGATGCTACTTTATTGATTTGTACATCATTAATAGGGTTCTTGGCCTTAGTAGAAGGATTAGTAAGGTTGATAATTAGAGGAGAAGGAGGAGGTTTGTTACGACGAAGGTCATTAACAAGAGGCTCAGAAGAGGTGAGCTCCCTCTGTTCCATCTTTCTAGTAGGAGGCTTCTTGTTATGAGAGGAAAGATGGATAGTCAATGTCTGAGAAGAAGATGGGCAAGTAGTGCATCCTTTGACTGGGATTACGAGAACATCATCTAAGGTGTCTCTCTGATCTTCTTCACTATCCATCGCCAGTACAACCTTCATGAACTCTTTCTTGTACATCCGAGAATCAGTACAATATGCTTCGATGCTTCTGAAAGGATTTAAATCGGCTACTTCTTTGTGGACTTCTCCATTGACGTCCACATATTTGAAGCATTGGTGGAGAGTGGATAGTACAATGTTATGCTCATGCAGAAATGGTCTTTCCAGCAAAGCATTATAGGAGCCATGATTATCGATCACGTAGAAGGTAACCTTTGTACGAAGATTGCCGATTTGAACTTTCAGGTAAATCTTTTCCAGGGGTTCACTTCTTCCAGAATTAAATCCCAAGATTGTTGTGATAGTTGTGGAAAGATTATGTACAGAAATCTTTAATGCATCCAGTAGAGTCTTTGGCATGATGCTGAATGCAGACCCAGGATCGATTAAGATGCGATCAAGTTTCATGGTATCGACATATCCCGTGAAGTAGAGAGGTCGGTCATAACGATTATCTTCCAGCAGCATATCATCTTGTGTAAAGGTGATGTTGGACATCAGCTCCATCACTCTATGACAATAAAAGCAGGTTACAGGCTCCTTCTCTGGCTTCTTGAGGAGTATTAAACAAGTATCATCTTGTATCAAAGATTCACTCAATGTTTCTCGAGTTTCCTTCGAGAGACACAGTAGCTCAAAGATTGATAACCTTGTCTGGGTATTAGCAATCTGAGCCAGTATATCAAAGTTATATGGCTTCTCGAGTCCCAAAGTTGGAGTCTTCTTTAATACTTTATTAAAGCAGACAGGCTGTTTTACTTTGTCAGCTAGGGAGGAGTTGATTCCAGTGGAGGCGATAAAACCAATAGAACATTGACAACAGGAGACGATGATGTTGAAGGAGCCTCCGGAGCTGGAGCAGGGCTCACTTAACCTTCTGAATAGTTTCTCAAGTAAAGTCTCCTAGACCTCGTACCAGTTAAGGCTTCTTCTTCAGATACAGGTTTGAAGGACACTATATTGTAATTCTTTGTCCGAATCTTCCTTTTGGAAGGATTCCTTTGGCAAGATGAAGAGCCTGTCTAGAAACCCAAACCAACACGAGATTGATTGCGTAAAAGGCATAGAAAAAAGAGGTACAGGAGATCATTTTCCATGATTCAGGCCAGAAGCCTTTTGTAGATCATATGCCATCCTCGTCATGAGTTCGTAGGATCGTTGACTATATAAATGGAAGGCTGGTTGGTAATTGGCCTCTAGCTTTGGCGGTGTTATCTCAGAAGAAGAAAAAGAAGAATCTGCCACTGAGGTGAAGGTAGCAGTTAAAGGTGGAAGATAGTATTCACCCAATGAAGTCACATGATATGACTTATATTTGGCTACTTTCTTGAACTTTGTGGATAAAGAATGTGCTTCAAAGTCAGCCACTAAATCAGGATGGATCCACATAACTTTTCCTTATCAGTAGACTGAGGAATAAGACCATCAGTTCGTGCAGGTGGAAAATCAACAATCTCCAAAGTGGTTCTTGGGATAGGAATGACGTCGTCCTGCACAAGTTGAGCAGGAAAATTGCCAAACTGTAGAGAGACGATGTTAGCCGTTACAGTCTTTTTATCTTATTGGAGAGTGATTGTACCAGAATTAACCATTTCCTGGATCTTGCCTTTAAGCGCATATCATGATCGAGTCGGATGTCTGATAAACCTGTGGTAAAAAAAATATTTAGCGTGGTCAATTTTACCTACTTCCTCTGGCCGTTTTGCATCCGGCAGCTAAAGTTTATTGCTCTTGATCAGGCAATCAAAGATGTTCATGATATCATCTTCATCAAAGGAGTAGTCTTCTTTCGGACGTGGCGCTCTCTGTGGTGGTGCCGTTGGAGTAGGTGTTGATTGACCTATATTAACGACTAGAGTTTCTTTGCCTTTGAAATTGATAGCCAAAGTCTCCTTACCTTTGCAGTTGTTCTGACGGCTACCACTATTTGATGTAGTATGTTCATCTCTGTCAAGATTAGGCATCTGAATCCCTAATAGTTTGAACCTATCAGCACTTTCTTCTACTGCTTTAGCATTCACTATGAATGAAGGCCAATCCTGGAACTGCGTCGATCCAGCCCACATGCTGATTATAGGCAACATGTTTGATTTGCAAGTGTCTATAGTCAAAGTATCTGGAGTTCCGAGAGACATTTTGAGTGCCTCACGGCGGAATCGTTCAATTAACCGTTCAGTTGTTTCATAATGTCGTGGTTTAATTTTGATGAGAATAGACATAGTCATGTCGTTTGTTCCATCATAAAATTCTTCCAGGAATATTTGTTTGAATCCGGAGAAAGAGGTTATACAACCATCTGGAAAACTACGGTACCAGTCGTAAGCTGTACCTGCTAAACATCCGTCGAACATCCTAGTAAGTAGAGCATCATTTGGCTATAGTTGATCAGCCATTACCTCAAAGTGATTGAGGCACTGACTTGGAAATGTGTTGCCATCAAATAGCATAATAGTAGGGGTTTGTATTTGGAAGAAAATTGAACATCTTTCCACTTTTTAGGATAAGGCTGCTTGATCCCAAGTTTCTGTAACCCGTCTTTCTGCTTAAAGGCTTCAAATTGATTACGTAAAAGTTTTACGGTCTCACTAGTATCTCATGACGATTATGGAGCAGTGGACTGATTTGATATGTTGGGAGGAGGTATTGCATGATAAGTACCACCCCCAGCACCAGATTAACTTAGAAGAGCCTGTACTGGTTTAGAAGCGGTGTGAGGAGACTGTAGCCCCAGACCAATGTTGACGGGAACTGAATTCGTTATAGGTTCTTGGGTCAGAATCATATTCACAACCGGTGGAACTGTATGTTAAATCATTATCACAGCATGCATGCATGTCATTATCTCAACCACGCTCTTCAAACTAGCCTCTAAAGCAGCAATTTGCTACTCATGACTATTAGAAATAGAAACACCTTGATCTTCTGTTACGACATAAGCAGTCACTTCTCTAGCTATCGAAGACGAGCTAGTATAAAAGATAGTCCATCCAGAACTTTCACTATCGGCGTCAAAGTCATATGAAGAACTACCTCCAAGATGAGTGAGGGGTAGATCCCTTTGACTGAAGGCATCTTGACTGGAATCGGGAAGATTCCTTTGACCGATTGTTTCTTGGTTGGAAGAAAGATTCCTTTGACCAATTGTGTCTCGGCTTCTTGATCTGGTGTGTTGGTATACTCCTTTACCGGACTCACGAATCTGATCTAAGTACTTTTGACTGGGATTGCAAGATGCGTTGCATCTCAGATGCTTTCCACCCCCAGTGCTTCGAGATGTCATGTTGACAGAGGCGTACAATAATTCATCGTCATCTACTATCATTGGTTGAGGAACCTGAGAGTAGTTTAGACGGTCGAAGACAGACCGTTTAGCTGATTGACAACAGCATTTGATAACTACCTTGTAGTGATGATTATAGTAATGTTCTTGTGGCTGCATTACAGATGGATGAGATGGATTTATGATCTTTCGCTTCTGTTTAAGAAGTTCACGGAGATCGGTTACGACAACAGGATAAAAAAAATCGGAGGAACATATTCTTTAACGATGTTAGGAACATGATTCAGATTCTTGAGATGTCCAGTTCCCTAAGTGTACAAGGAAGTGCTAAGTTGATTAGCATATTTAAGATGGTTCTTGACTTTAGAAGTCTATTTTTGGCATAAGTTAGCTACTGGCGCATGCTGCTTATGTCTTGTTGAAGTTGATACTGGCTGGCGCCTGTTGAGATTGGTACGCAAGTCAGAAAGATATGGCATTTGTATATCTGTCTGAGATACTAGCAGTTTGCCTTACTTAGATCTTGAAATATGTAGGTTTAGAAGATCCTGAATTGTATTCTTGGAAGTAGGCAGAATCCCTTTTTTATGCTGCACAACCTGTTTTTGTGCACTTGGCCTGACGCAACTGGGTGACAGAAAGTTCAGTTCGGACAAAACTCACTTTCTTAGCAGAGATTTAATTATTTCTGTCAAAAAAAGTAAGGTTTCTTCCCAAAAAATCTTTTGTACTAATTGGCGCAAGGGCGCAACCAGAGTTGTCTTCCGCCGAATCAAGAATCGGGAAGAAATAAGGAAAAGCCAAAGGGCGCTTTCCTTTGTTCTGTGACAAAGTAGGAATATATGTATTCTTTGCCAAGTTCATATTTGGTGAAAGAGAGGAAGTAGCTAAAGAGCGTTTCCCTTTGTTTTGCGGCTGAGATACCACAGGCACAGGTTGCGCAGTTTGCAGAAAGGCCAAAGGGCACTTTCCTTTGTTCTGTTTAGCATTCCCGCTAGATAGGTTATTCTCAGAATTCAGAACTGGATAAGAGGAGAAAGTAGCCAATAGGCATTTTTCTTTGTTCAGATTCAAAGTGGTAGTAGGCACAGATTGCACAAAGGCAGTGGTTGGCAGAGAGACAACAGACGCAGGTTGCACAGAAGCAGTGGTCGGCAGAGAGACAATAGGTGCAGGTAGGGCAGAAGCAGTAGAGGACTTGGGAGTCCATACAATGCACGCCTTGCTCTTGACAGCAACTGAGGTGCACCTAGTACCCCCAGCACTGATCATTACTTCGTAGGCAGTTTGGTCGACTTGAACGACCAAAGTCTTCTGCATCTTGCCGATCGACGTGGCATCACATTGAGTTGTCACTTTCTTATCGGAGGAGAAAGTAGTCCACAGCAGAATTGCCATTTTGTTTACAAAAACAAAAGTTTGATTACAAACTAAGAAAAGAGTACAATAGTACAATTGATTTCTGGGGAAGTACAACTGTAGGTATCTGATCAGAAGACGATCACTTTATCCTTTGGACGATGTGATTCGAAGACACAAGCCTCTGGAGGATGCAACAGCACTTTGTCAGTAGATTATGATCATTAATCCTGCCTTTAGTACTGATTTGAAACTCTATTTATAGAGTTCTAAAATAACTATTTTTTGAGTTGCGCACCTTCCATTCAGTTATGCGAATGGTTACTTAAACTACTGGATGGTGTAGTGGACACGTTCTTCAAGATTAGGGGCATGTGCGCCATATTATCCTGCTTCTGAACAAAAGTTGATAAGGTGGCACCAACACTCTAGGTGGCGCGAGCGTGCAACTTAATGTTTGGCGCCTTTGACTGGTTCTTTTATGTTAAGTCAATTGATTCTCGTGCTTCTTGAAAACTTACGCAAGTTCGCTATCAGCATTAATTGCATGCTGACAAAATCTCGTTGAGCGCCATGTTACACGTGATTCAAATAGATTTTCTTCGACTGACGAGCTGTCAGTAATGATGGCATCTGTTACAGATTTTCGAAGATGCTTGCCACATGGAGCTTGTGCACCCTGGCTTAGGCGCAACCTGAGATGGCTTAGACGCAACCTGAGACTGGCACAACCTAGTGATCTGGCGCCACTTGATGTTGGAGATTTGTTGAGAGGGGCGCCCATTGATTTTTAGGCTTCTACAATTACGTGGAAGCGACACATTTTATACATGACAAAAGGGGAGGAGCAATAACAAAATTTTAAAAAATTCAAACGATGAATCAAAGAACAAGTCAGGTGTATTATTTCAAAGTTATATCTTAGCTATATTTTGGTATAGACTCATGTTTGTCAATTATAAAAATAGAAAAAAATTGTTGACCCATTGCCTAATGGTCACACCTGATTTTGATAATCAAAGATGACTTAAGTCGATACAAAATATTCGAACTGCTGATAACAGTTCAAGACAAGTGAAATCAATATTGAAGAGTGTACTGCATCTACAATAAGCATTCAAGTCGTCATCCAAAAGCAAAATTGAACTGGAATCCGATCGAGGCATTTTATATTTTATTCTGTATTTTATTCTTTATTTGAGTCTAGGACATAGAATGTAAATTCGATCGGGTACTACTGGCTTAGGTTATCTACAGTCCACTCATCTAAAATGCCTACACATTTATCTTAGCTCTACGTATCCAAGAAGCCATAAAACCCTATACAAATTTGGCCATACAAAACATGTTCTGGAGTGACAGAACTCAGACAAAACTCTGACCGAGTTCGGTCTAATATATTTGAATATTCAGTTGCCTCCAAATCTGCTTACAACGTTCGTCTGCGAGATCTTCGCATCCGAACTCTGCCCGAGTTCGGTCCCCAAAAACACCTATAAATAGAAGATATTTTTATTTCTAATCACTCATTCACTCTTTTCTCTATCTATTTCTAAAGTATTTTTCAGCAATCTAAAGCTTTCACATTCCACCTATACATCTTTTAGCTAAAGCCAGTAACATCTGTTCGATTTAGAGTGTTTGGTTTAAAGAGTTGTAAAGAGGTTTTTTAAGTTCCAAAAACATCTCAGTTTTCGGAGCCGGTCGTGTGCTCTTCACCAAGCACGGTATTGTGAAGTCAGTCGTGCACTTGTTATGAAGTACGGTATTGTTAAGGGACTGCAAGCTCTTAATTAGCTTATGAATAGTAGATTAATAGCAGGTAAGAGTACCTGCAACTGGACTAGTCCTCTCAAAGGGAAACCCGTATATATTGTGGCGTTAACTGAGTTTGATTTTCTATCTCTTGTTGCACTTACAATTCTGTCACTTTATTACTTCCATAGTTATAAACTGCTTAAAATTTTTTAGTAATTATTTCTGTTACACACGCATACACTCTATTCATCTCCCTCTAGAGGTGCTCAACGGTCCTACAATAGGGAGACTTAGACAAAATTCTTAAGATTCTATAGAAACAGTAGTAGTCTATTTCCTTATAGGGTCTTAGGTTAGGAGGAAGATGAGGTCTTGGATACCCCTATGTCAGACTTAATCTCATCAGAATCATTTGTGATGGGCATAGACCCATCAATAGCAGAAATCAAACCTAAAGTGGTAAGCCAAAACTTTATTTGGCTCTACCACCTTTTGAAGTAGGTGCCATTGAACTTTTTAGGTTTGGTAGTAAAGGTCTCTTTCTTGACAGTCATGATTTCTAGATGTCTGTAAAAATTTATATTTATTCAAGGAGGGTGGATACTAATCAGGAATAATAGTTTGTATGGTCTTGATAATAAACCTTTAAAAACTTTAGTCTTTTCAAATTTTGATAAGTTTGGGTTAGCTGTAGGGGCTGGATCCCAGCAAGCGAAGATCCACTAGGGATACTTAAGTACCGGTCGCTTAGACGATTTGCGTCTTGTTGACAAAATGGCCTTTTCGGCTTGCACCCAAATAAATCTATACTTTTAAAAACTTTAGAATTAAAGAGATTTGCAAGATAAATAAACTATTTTTCTTTTTGCTAAATTGAATTATTGAATAATCCAAGACTAATGATGTCACAGATGTATTCAATAATGTTTATGAAAGTTGCCAATTACAAATGATGCTAGAATCTTGGTCTTATGAAGTAGCAAACGTTATTTTACCAAAGATAAAAAAATTCCTACTAGTATGACAAATATTAAATAAGTAACAAATGACTTGCAACGAATATTATTTAATAAATAACATATTCTTGCTAGGAGAATAAGTTAACAGTATGAATCGAAAATATGTTGTTAATATAGACAAATCAGCGCTTAGAAGAATATATATTTGTCTCTAGATGAAAAGATTATTATATCCTCTTACTGCATAATAATATGTGGACTCCACCTACGAAGCCCTACATAGCTGCACTGCTGGTTGTTGGGTCTGATGTGTAGTTTCCTCTTATGAAATACATGGATTAGTTAATCCATGTTAATATATTATAGTATGAAAGGTGGCTAGGGTTCCTGAGGAACTTGAGCGTTGATACAATGTTGAATATGAGAGTATATTTTAGAAATCTGGAAATTGCTGTGAAACCCAATTTCGGAGTTTGTTTTTTATAAAAAATCCACCCGCAGGGTGGGTTTTATGAAATGCCCAGAATTATATATGTCCACGTTAAATATTATAAGATTCCATTTAGATGCTCTATTGTCATTTGTATAGTTCCAAAAATACCCCTTCGCACAAATTTTGTCATATATATATGATTTTGATTTCACAAACTCAGATTTGGATTGCAATTTTATTCTTCTTCTTCTTCACGAGAGATCTGAATTCTATTGCTCTCATCTTCAGCGGAGATCGCAAATATCGTTCGTTGTTCACTGTGATTTTCTTCAGTCGAACTTCGATCATCGCTCATCATCATCATCATCATCATCGTCATCATCTTCTTCGTAGAGTGATTTGAAGTTTTTTGGCGATTAGGTCAATTGTGGAGAGAAGATCATCTTCTTGTCTTTTTATAGATCCTAAAACAAGGTGAGAGTTTAGATATGTAGAAATTCATTCATCATCTTCGTCCAGTCACAAATTTTTTGCTAAATTTGAATTTGTTATGAAGATTATTAACTGAGTAACGATTATAGAGATCTTTAATCTCGTTATTTTTGTGCGAATATGACGTCTAATTCGACGGAGAATGACCATTCTCCATTAGTATTGGCCGGTGAATGACCATTTCCATTCAGAATGATCATTCTCCGTCAGTTTTAGACGGAGAATGTCAGAAATGTTTTGTCCTATTTTGTGATCTCTTCTGTTTTTATGTTATCAGGGGGAATGGATTCAAGCTGTTTAGTTAATCTTTGTTTTAAGAGAGACATAGTTTCCTGCCGTGTCACACATGAAAGTACCGTAGAATTTTTAAAGCATCAAGTGTGCGATCGATGGACTTCTTTGGATCCACTTTTTGCATTCTGATGGGACTGAACTGTACGTTGACAGTGATTTTTGGCTTCGGTCCTTGGTTGGGGGTTTCAATGGTGCCCATGATGTGAGCTTTGATCTATTTGTGGAGCAAGTATACCCTCCATGTTCTTCATCGATATCTTTTCCTTGTCAAAGCATTCCTATGGGACCTTCGTCTTCCTCTTCTAGTACCTTGAGTAGTAGATGTTCGCCTACTATAAAGGATAAATGAGTGGTAGAATTTTATGAGGGCTTAATTGAGACAGTAAAGAAGAGGAAATCGGATATGTGGCCTGGATCAATTACAGGCATTGGTCAGATTTTCTTAAATGGTGTTGAAAAAGTTAGGCATGCTGTTAGGAAGGTAAGTTTTGAATCTCGTCATCTATTCTATATTCTAAAATCTGAGCCGGGGAGGTACACCGTTTGCTGTAAGAATTACAAGACCCATGCTTGTTTGTGGAGCTTCCATGCTATATCCATTTCGAAAGATAATTAAATTTTTGAGGTGAAGAGGTATGTCGGAGAACACAATTGTGGAGCTGGCTATATGGATAAAGGTAATATAGTTGTTCCAGCAAAGCTTGTGAAAAGTTTGGTTAGTGACATTGTTCGGATGGATCCTAAAAAGTCGACAAAATCAGTTGTTGATGAATTCAAGGTTGACTACGGTTTTCTCTTACCTTTGGGCAGGCATATCATGGCATTAGGTTAGTGCACCAAGAAATGTATGGAGATGATGTTAGAGCTTACAACGACTTGTGTTGGTATGTCGACAAGGTAAAAGAAACCAATATTGGTTCCGTTATCGACTTTCAGAAAGATGATACATCAATGAGGTTTCAGCGACTTTTTCTTTCATATGGGGCTTGAGTCAAAGGCTTTCAATATTGTCACCCGATGCTATATTTGGATGCGACTTTCCTTACAGGGAGGTTTAAAGGGTATTTGATGTCTGCTACAGCGAAGAATGGTAACCAACAATTCTACCCTATTGCCTACGGTATAGTCTCGGACGAAGATGGTGAAAATTGGGAATGGTTCCTTAAAAATCTCAAGAATGTTGTTGGATATAGTAGGCATATCGTTTTTCTTTCAGATCAAGGCACCGGTTTAGTTTCTGAAGTTTCCAATGTGTTCCCTACTGCTTACCATAGCAATTGCTATTATCACATAAAAAATAACATACCGTTGAAGGAGAAAGGAAATGAAAGAGTGTATCCGCATGTACTTGAAGCTTGGAGGCAAGCAGTATATGCTCTAACTCCAGGTGTGTAAATAAGACAGATATATGCAGCTTTTCTGTACACTCTCCTTTATTTTAACAAGTAGAATGAACATTCTCCGTGTAAATAACACGAAGAATAGTATTCTCCGTTTAATTTTAAACGGAGAATGTTCGTTCTCCGTTTAAAATACACGGAGAATGGCATTCACCGTGTCATTTAACACGGATAATTCCATTCTTTGTTAGTTTAGAACGGAGAATACAATCCTCATGCTTTCTAACAATGGGAATGACCATTCTTCGTGTTATTCTCCGTTTAAAAATACACGGAGAATGACATTCTCTGTGTTAAATTAAACGGAGAATGATCCCTGTTTTTCATGTGCTTGTTCCTTGATTTCATCCTTATTAATTAGTTTTTTTCCTTTATAAAGGTAGGTATAAACAAGCAATTAAAAAGATTTATGATCTGAATTATGGTCATGTTGTAAAATGGATGGATAAACAAAAGCCTGAAAATTGGTCAAATGCATTCTTTTCGGGATGTAGATACGGCGAGGTTGCTTCTAGTTGTGTAGAGTCATTCAATTCATGGATAAAGGCTAAGAAGAAAATGTCTATTTCGGCACTTATAAATGTCATTCGAGTGAAGATGATGAAGATGATCTCGGATCGCCACAAGGATGCAAGTAATTTCAATAACATATTGACTCCATACGCCGAGAATATGCTGAAGCAGCTTACAGATGATGGCATGTCTTATAGGGTATATCGGTCTGGTGATTTCGAGTTTGAGGTTATGGCAGATACTTCCTTCCACTTGGTGAATCATCTTGATTGGCATTGTAGTTATCGTAGATGGAAGGTATATGGATTCCCATGCAGCCATGCAATCCAATACATCAGATTTGGTTCAGGCAAATCCGTCTACGATTTTGTGGAGCAGTATTAGACATCAGATTTCTACCAGAAGCTATATTTATGTGCTATTCGTCTAGTTCCAGATTCTGGAAAACAGTTTGAAAATAATTCAACAGATTTGGTCCTACCCCCTGTTCCGAAATGGGGGTCCCGACCGACCAAAGGCGGACCGTTATAAGAGCAATTATGAAAATAAGGGAAAAGAGAAGAGGAAGGTTAGGTGCCATAATTGTCTTGAATTAGGTAATCACAATCGTAACACTTGCCCTCTTCCCCCACGTGCTTCTACGGTGGTCGAGGAGGCAGAGCCCCCTCGTTAATACATATACATATATTATTCCTTTTATATAACTATTTTTTTAAATACATTTCTTACAATTTTGATATCAATGGTGCTATTTTGAACTCTGTTATATCTAATGTTTCACAATTTTTGAATGCATAATGACCATTCTCCGTCATTCTTAGACGGAGAATGCCATTCTCCATTTCAAATTACACAGAGAATAGCATTCTCATTCGTTCTAACAATGAGAATGCCATTCTCCGTGTAGTTCGACACGGAGAGTAACATTTTTCGTTTTAAATTACACGGAGAATGAACATTTCCATTCGTTTTAACACTTAGAATGACATTCTCCGTTTAGATTAACACGTAGAATGAGATTATTCGTTTCAAATTACTCGGAGAATAGACTTTTTATTCGTTTTAACACTAGGAAATCCATTCTCCGTGTAATTCAGGACGAAGAATGAGATTCTCCGTTTTGAATTACACGAAGAATAGCATTCTCATTCGTTTTAACACTGGGAAATCCATTCTCCGTTTTAACTTACATGGTGAATGAACATTCTCATGCGTTAGAACACTGTAAATGCTATTCTCCGTTTAATTCAACACGGAGAATGACATTCTCCGTGGTAAGTAAATGGAGAATGGCATTATCAGTTTAATTAAAACAGAAAATGTCATATTCTCATGTGTACTTTAATTTAACATGGAGAATGAACATTCTTATGTGTACTGTGAATGTCATATTCTCCGTGATTTTATTATAGAAGACACCACAGATGTTACAAAATATACAGACAGAGAAAAATAAAATTCAAACAGAAATTATAGAAAGAAGTTCTTTTATTAATATGTGCTCAAATGATCTATTACAGATTCAGAAAGACTCATACTGTTCTTCTACAAAGGATCTATTACAGAGACTCATATTGTTCTTAAAGAATGTATCTATTACAAATTCAGAAAGGCCTAAAGAAGCATAAAAGAGGGTTTATCTTCACAGAAGTGCAACCCTTATTATTCTTGATGCACATACAAGAGGGTTTATCTTCACAGAAGAAAGCATCGAAGCGTATTCCTCCTTTCTTGTATCCGCAACCCCGAATGCCCGAATGAGCATGACAAAACACAACCTGTGGCTCTTTCGGCATAACGGAATGCTAGACCATTTCTGAGAAGGGCATAGCATGACACCCTAACTTTTTGACAAAGCACGAGGACTGCCAAGATGTTGTTCAGGTTCGAACAAGGTCTTCCAATGCATCTCGAGATTCACTACTACGTGTTCTTCTACAAGGATATAACTACTTTGAACGAAGAGATCCACAGCCAATAGCCAACTGATGCCAGGCTATTATCCTCTCAAAACTAAGTCAGGGTCGTGCATAATAGAAATGCTATGAAGATGATGGAGTTCCCTCCTCAAGAAATCCCTTTATATAGGACATACTGTCCAATAAATGCAGATGAACCTAATAGTCAGCATAATGAATCTCATTTAATAGGTTTATTCCGCAAACTACTCAACTTCCCTCCCCCCAATCAAGAAGGTGGCATTTAAGAGTTGTTACAAGTGGATGCCATGTCGCAAACTCCTCATTTAATAGGTCTGTTGCGTGTAATTTAAAACAGACAATGGTCTGTCATGCATGGAATGACCATTCTTCATATTATATGATATGGAGAATGACATTCTCTGTGTTAAATAACACGGAGAATGACCATCCTCATGTGTTTTAAAACTAAAATGACCATTCTCCGTTTAAATAACACGGAGAATGGCATTCTCCGTCTTACTTAACACAGAGAATCCATTCTCCGTGTTAAGTAAGATGAAGAATGCCATTCTCCGTGTTACTTAACACAGAGAATGACCATCCTTATGTATTTTAACATAGAGAATGACCATTCTCCATGTTACTTAACACGGAGAATGCCATTCTTCGTGTTAAGTAAGACGGAGAATGGTCATCCTCATACATTTTAAAACTGGAATGACCATTCTCCGTGTTATTTAGCACGGAGAATATTCATTCTCCTATGAGTACAACAGAGAAAGAACATTTTTTGTATTCAATAACACGGAGAATGGCCATTTTTTCTGTAATTTAACACGGAGAATGGCATTCTCTATTTTAAATTACACAAAGAATGGCACAAAATGGTCATTCCTCATTATGAACTTGACACAGAATGGTCATTCAAAATTGATATATATATAGAGAACAATGTAATACAAGACAACAAATGTAACAAAAAGACGCAGACACAGAAGAATATAACTGCATTTTTATATATACAGAACAATGTAATATAAGATAGAGCAGATGTAACAAAAAGACACAGACACAGAAGAATATAACTGCATTTTCATATATACAGAATAATGTAATATAAAGTTCTTAGCACTTTCTCATTTTCATAATGTGTTCACGATCAGTATTTGGACTTTTAAGCAACCTCTTAAGCCATGTCAACCTAACTTTTGTAATCTTATTGTGAATGTCATCGTCATTTCCTCTTGCTGGTATTGTGAAGGGATGAATCATCAAGCACTTCATATAATATGTCGTGTACAAGAGGCAGTTAGGTCCTTTTTGTTGTGGGCAGCTTGAACGAAACTTCGTATCTGTGCTTTCATACTCCATCGTCGCCTTGCATTTTTCCCTCATCAGCTCAATTTTTCTCCTTATGATAGGCTCCACGACCTTCCTCAAATATTCTGCATCTGTCTTGCCCGATTCGGACGTGGTTTGCACCAAGGAGTTGTAGTGTGCCCACTCGTACGAGCTGAAGTTGAATGTCAGGAGCGTATAGTGTTTTATTGCTTCATTAAAGAGTGGCATGAATAGCCACTCTATGTCGTCCTGTAAACCCATGATTAGGTCTTCGACATCTGTTTTGAAAGTTTGAATGGCACCGTCTTTTACATCTTTTTCATGAGCTTGGCGAACGATGGACTGTTTCCCAAAAACAAAGACAGAATATTATTAGTTAGTTTCATCGGTGTATACATGAATAGGAGGGATGTTTCAGTTTTGATTCTTACCAATGTGTGGGGCAACATAAATGCAGACCACTTATGTTGCACCTTTTGTGAACTTGATTGTGGTTCACTTCTTGCTTTTTCTTGTTCTTGTTTCATCTTGCTTATTATTATGTTCAGTATACCAGCCTCCATGTCTTGATAGTTGAATATGTCTTGTACGTCTATTACTGTCAGGATAACTCCAACTTCATTTTTATTTTCAGCAGAATAATATGCAAGATTACTGCACAAAAATTTAGTTCAGTTAGATTAAATCAATAGAAATTGACAAAAATAATTGTAAAAAAAGACGAAAGGAATATAGAAAAATACATACAGTGGAGTCATCTTGTTTTTGAATACGAGGTCCTTGTAAAGCTTCTGTAGCTCTTTATCTGCCTCATTCCAAAGTCTGAAGTCCTCGTATTCTCTGAGTATTTTGCCTTTATTTACTAGTTCTACAATTCTGGCATCTTTTTTGGATGCTGAATCATCCTTCTTTTTCTTTTTCTTTTGCTTTGGGTTTGGGTTGAGGTTTTGGCTTCGGATCGTCATTAATCTTCTGCCTTTTTGATGTATTCTTCCCAAAGAGAGTAAAATCATCATTAGTTATTACATCTGATGGTTTTATCCTCCTCTTTCCCCCCTTCCTAATCCTCTTTTGTCTACTTTTGGATCATCTGGTTTGTCAGATTGTTGTTGAGGAACTTGTTGAGGCTCTATAAGCTGCAATGCATCAATTATGGCTCCAAGATTTGTGATTTTTTCATCCTTTCCAATATCTTCTATACTCAACAATTCAACTTCCCCTTGAAGCTTATTTTTCTCGTCAGCGAGCCTTTTATTTGCTTGTCTCAGCTGCTCTGTTATTTGTACAGATATAAAACAAACATCAATGAAAGGTACGATGTCAATGAAAAAAAATAGAAAAAGTAAAGATCATTCTCAGTTTTAACAATGGAAAAGACATTCTCCGTGTCACTTAACACGGAGAATGACATTCCCCGTGTTAAGTGACACGGAGAATGACATTCTCCGTATTAATTAAGACAGAGAATGTCATTCTCCGTATTAACTTACACGAAGAATGTAGAATCTCATGTGTAATTAACACGGAGAATGATCATGCCCATGTGATAATAGGATTTACCATTCTCCATTTAATCTAACACGTATAATGAACATTCTCCGTGTAACTAAACACGGAGAATTGTCATTATCCTACATGTAACAAGGAGAATGACATTCTCCGTGTAAGTTAAAACGGATAATGGTCATTTTACTGCAACAAAACATGGAGAATTATAAATCACAAGTTTAAAAAAGAAAAGATTTTACCTTGTGCTGCATCCTTTTCAATCGCTTCTTTATTCAACAATTCAATCTTTTCTTGAAGCTCTCTTTCCTCATCAGCGAGCCTTTTATTTGCTTTTCTCAGCTGCTCTGTTATTTGCACTGTTATAAAACAAACATCAATGAAAGGTACGATGTCAATGAAAAAATAGAAAAAGTAAAGATCATTCTCAGTTTTAACAATGGAAAAGACATTCTCCGTGTCACTTAACACGGAGAATGACATTCTCCGTGTTAAGCGACACGGAGAATGACATATCCATGTGACAATGGGATTGACCATTCCCCATTTAATCTAACACGGAGAATATAAATTCTTCGTTTAATTAAACACGGAGAATTGTCATTCTCCTACATGTAACAGGGAGAATGACATTCTCCGTGTAAGTTAAAACGGAGAATGACATTCTGTGTGTTTCTAATACACGGAGAATGTCATTCTCCGTGTAAGTTAAAACGGAGAATGACATTCTTCGTGCTAGATTAACACGGAGAATGATCATTTTACTGCAATAAAATATAGAGAATTACAAATCACAAGTTTTAAAAAAGAGAAGATTTTACCTTGTGCCTTTAGCTCTTTAACTCTGTCGTTGAGCTGTGAATTATCATCTAAAAGTTCATGGTTCTGTGATCTCATATGTTCCAATTGCTTCACTGAACCCTCCAACGTGTTTTTGATTGCACGTTGATGGGCTTCTTGTGCGTTTAGCTCTTGAAGCTTTTCCTTGAGCCCACAGTTTTGTGCAAGCATATCAGAATTAGGTTTCTGTTAACTGTTATCCATTGATATAAGAAGAAAAATGGTCATTCTCCGTGTTAATTCAAACAGAGAATGCCATTCTCCGTTTGAATTACACGGAGAATGACATTCTCTGTGTCGATTTAAAAGGGAGAATGACGTTCTCCGTGTTAATTCAAACAGAGAATGTCATTCTCCGTATTAATTTAAACGGAGAATGACATTCTCCGATTTAATTAAAACAGAGAATGACATTCTACGTGTTAATTCAAACGGAGAATGCCATTCTCTGTTTGAATTACACGGAGAAAGATATTTTCCGTGTCGATTTAAAAGGGAGAATGAAGTTTTCCGTGTTAATTCAAACGGAGAATGTCATTCTCCGTATTAATTTAAATGGAGAATGACATTCTCCGATTTAATTAAAACGGAGAATCACTACAACAAAAAACCCTTTTAATAACGCTCGATAAGACGTATTGATGACGCCTGATACCTAAGCGTTATCAAAGTTCGAAATACCTTTATTTCTATGACGGTTTGGACTAATTCTGGGCTTTTTATGATGTTTATAAAACAAAGCGTCATTAATAGTTTAGAGCGGTGGCAAACTTATAATTAATAAACTTCCAATAAAACCCTTCACACCCGATCTTTTTCAGAACTTTCCTTCCCCCCCTCTTCCCTCCTCTTCCTGAACCCTAAAATTTTCAAAACCCCTTTCAATTTCTTGCTCATTTCCATCTCCCTGAACCCTAAAATTTTCCTAAACTCTAATCTTCTCCTTCTCCTCCTTCTTTCAACCTCCTACAAACCCTAACCTTAGCCCCAACGCCCCCTCCCACAAACCCTAACCCTAACCTTAGCTCCTACAACAATATATTGATGAGCACCGGGTAGAGCGCGATGGCGATGATGGCGATGACGAGGAGGACGGCGATGCAGTACCACTTCCGGGAGCTCTTCTGGTACTCCCTGGACTCGACGAGCTCCACCGTGCCCCGCCTGACGAAGGAGCTGGTGAAATCTAGCCATCCGTACCCGCAGCGCCTGGAACTCGTCCATCAGGTCCTTGAGCTTCTTCCCCAGGTCCCCCCACCACCGAGCTCCGCGTGCGGTCCGCCGACGACCCGGGGCCGTACCCGGGGAGCCCGCAGTGCTCCGCGTTCGACCGGTCCAGCGCCTCCAGCTTCTCCTTTACCGCCTTCGCCTGCTGGAGCACCTGGTTGATGTCGCGGTCCATGCGCGACCGCAGCTCCTTCACCGTCTTCGCGTTGTGCGCCAGCTTCGTCTCCTCGTTCGTCTCCTGGAGCCTCCTATGCAGCTGCTCCAGCCCCCGGAGGTCCTCCTTCACGCCCTCCACGTCCTCGAAGAACTTGTCCAGGTTTGCCGCGGGGGCCTCGCCCATGGCGCCGCTCTCCATGTCGTCCAGCCACGCCTGGTCCTTCAGGTCCGTGTACCGTTTCAACGACATCGTTGACAACAGGTCGTTCATCTTCTCTCTCTCTCTCTCTTTCTCTCTATAGAACGTCGACTTTGAATCGAGGGATATATAGATGTAATAATGTAGGCTCGACCAGAATTGGCACTAGGAGAGCAAGAGCATTGATGGCGAAGTGACGATGACTGTCTATATGAATGAAGTTACGACGAGTGCTGAGCAATGCCATTGTCGGAAGCTCCTGCGCAATCAGTGATCAATTCGCTGCTACGAATTCTCTGTCTCCGTGTCGGTCAACCCGGACACTCCAGTGCACAGGTGAGTTCTTCTTGTTTCCTCTTCGCCACCTGTTCAAATTCTTCCTTCTCCTCCTCTGTTTTCTCGATCCAATCATAGAGCATTGATATTATTTCTAATTCGTAATCATGCATGTGATGTGCTCGACGGATTATCCAAACCAGTTGGTTTTGGACACGGGAATATTAGGATCAGACTCAGGGAGCTCTGTTGGTTACCTTCTTTAATCCAGGTATTTTACTTCCATGATAATTGATTATATATGGAGCATCTTGGTTCTTCTTACTGTCTGTGTCGATTGAGTGGGTTTTTGGAAACATTGAACAATCTAAATGCCTCTTCAACATGCTCTTGTGTAGCAACGAGCGTCCTGAAATTCAACAGTTAAGCAAATATCAATGATGGCAATCTAGATTCATAAGTTACCTATGTGATAGCTCACTAAAATTCTGAAGTCAGTATAGCATTTCCTACAAGCCATAAAACACCAAAACATAAGTTTAGTTCGATGCAAAAGGTTGGAAAGTGTAGCAGTAACTCTTACAGTCTCATCCTTGCAAGAGACTCGCTCAATCTTATTATAGCTTCAAGTTGCCTCACAGTAATAGGAACTGCAGCGGACCTCCCAGTCTCATGAGCTTGCTGCCTCATTTTCTACAATGTAAAACAGGAGAGGCATTAGCCAAACTATAGAGAATATTAAACTTACCATGAACCAGAGGGTTAGTATATACACTGATATAAATTGTGAATATACCTGTCTGATCTCCACATATTTGTTCGTCAAAATTTCAGCAGCCTTTTCTGATAGCCTTGGCTGACAGCTAACCCGGCAGTATTCGATATATCTGACATTAATTAGGAACTACACGTTTTGTTTCTGCATTGTTTTTCTACAACCTTCTATAACATGAACTTTGATGATGTGGCTAGCAATTCTCTGAACACAAATGCTTCGAAGTTGAGCTCCCATGGTTTGCCGAGCAAAATTGAAAGGACTTGGTTTATTAATACCTTATCTTGATCATACATTCTAATATCTTTCACAATGAATATCAGATCAAATCTAGATATAATTGTTGTCTGTAAATCAATGTTATCTTGTGCTGTTTGCAAAAGCAATTTTTTTTAGAAATTTATGACAGATTGAGATTTCCTATCGCAACAACTCATGGCTCAGACCTTGAGAGCATCATAACGCCCTGACGGAGGGTTAGCAGCTGCAAGAATAGATGTTCTTGAGTTCAATACTGTTGTTATTCCTGCTTTGGCAATGGATATAGTTTGTTGTTCCATATATAATCAATTATCATGGAAGTATATGATCTTATCGAACAAAGTGTGGCAAATATTTATCATACAATAAAATGACTAGGCACACAAGAAGCTTGCAATGAGTCGTGTAACTGGTATAAGTTCGGGACCTGACATGTTTATAAGCTGAAACTACTGTAATTTTACATTTCATATTTGTATATGCACAGTCCATGCTACTTACTTTCCAACAGAAAGTTGGTATATATGATCTTGTCTGATCAAATTATTTAGCATGAAAAGCCATGACAAAATTTTGCATCATTTGCTGCAATTTCAATAATGAGTTCTCGAGTAGGAAAATAAGGATGAGCAAGGTTGAATATATGTTGTATCTTGCTGCTTCATTGGCATGCCACTGACAACTTGCATGTAATTTTAATTGTGCTCTCCATTAGCTGATAAATTTATAGAGTATGTAATTACATGGCGAACCACAAATATATATCGAATAAAGGCTCTGACCGATGTTGCTTGTAGTGCCAAGAGGCACATTACTTTTAGTTGTGATTTAGGAAATTGTTAATGGTATTATATCAGTTAGTCTCACAATATGTGCTACTACTCTTGCAGTTTTCTTTCTATATTAGTATTATTAGCAAATTGATTTGTTATTTTCTTTCTGGTTCACTTGTGTAGTCTCATATTTTTCTGCTTCAGGTATAGGCCAGAATGGCAGTCCAACTGTAGATGCTTTTATTGCAAGGTCCAGCTCTGGTTTGGTAATGCAGCCTTCTTTTGTCGTACATTTACACCAATATACCATAAAGCTGAGTGCTTGATTGTGCTTGATGTTTGCATTCCTTTTATGTTAGTTTTCTTCAAGCTGGTTCAGCTTCATGCAAGGCATGCAGCAAGTATGTGTTTATTTATATTCTAGTTATTTTAGTTAACATTTCTTAATTGCCCGATGAGAAAAAATCATATGATTCCAATATTTTTTACTCAGAAATATGGTTGCACCCAAGTTGATGCCTCTGCTTAAATGTGTCCATGTTACATATGAGATTCCTTCATGATATCAAAATTTCTAGATGATTCATTATTTCTCTCAATATATTGATTATCTTTAGAGAGACTTTGTTGCTAAGTTTATTGTATTTTAATCTTCAGGTCTTTTAACTCTGACAATGCTCTTCAAGCTCATAATAAGGCAAAGCACTCGGCTTCTAAGTGAGGAGATAGAACAAATGGCAGGAAATTTTGTGGATGCATCACCATATTTTCTGAGCTCTGAGGGGCTGCTGATAGTTGCCTGTTGTTTAGGCATGTGGTCATGCATAGTACTGCGGACATATATCTTCAGTATTAGTCGTTATCATTTTATGGTTCCAGATTTTTTTTTTGAACTTGAGCTGGTAGAGAGATTGCTCTTTTGTCTTAAATTTTGGACTGGTGCTATATTTGAATATTTTATTTTGATAATGTAATGAAGATGTTGATATGTACTCTATTTTGAGAAATGTAATAAAGATGGTAATATGTAGTGTTAAGTTTTTGGAATGTAATATATATTGTGCAGTATAGAGCATTATAAATATGCTAATTTAAATAGTATAAAGTGTTATAAATGTGCTGCATTGAGCCTATCTATTCATGACGTTTTAAAATTGTTCTGAATTGTGCACTATGTATCAACTATTCATAACGCTTTTATAGAAACTATTCATGACGGTTATTTTATGACGCTTTTAAAAAATATTTATAACACCCGTTTTCATAACGGTTGCTGTGAAAAAAAAAAGCGTCATAGTTCGTCATTAATGACGCTTTTTAGCCGTCATTAAAAGGATTTTTTGTTGTAGTGAATGACATTTTAAAACGGAGAATGTCATTCTCCGTGTAGGTTTAAAACGGAGAATGACATTCTCCGTTTAAATTTAAACGGAAAATGACGTTCTCTGTGTTAATTCAAACGGAGAATGTCATTCTCCAAATTAATTTACACGGAGAATGACATTCTCCTTATAAATTTACAGGGAGAATAACATTCTCCGTGTAGATTTAAAACGGAGAATGTTATTCTCCGTTTTAAATTACACGGAGAATGTCATTCTTCGTGTCGATTTAAAACGGAGAATGACATTCTCCGTATAAGTTAACATGGAGAATGGCATTCCAGTTAAAACGCAAAAGAATGATCATTATCCGTATAATTTAAAATGGAGAATGACATTCTCCGTGTTAAATTACACTGAAAATGTCATTCTCTATTTTAAATCGACACAGAGAATGACATTCTCCATGTTAAAATACACGGAGAATGACATTCTGTTTGTTAAATTTAATATACTGTGAATTCCATTCTCCGTTTTAGTAACACGGAGAATGCCTAATTTATACGGAAAAGGTCATTCTCCTTGTTCTAAACGGAGAATGATCAAGACCATTCTTAGTAAAATTTAACACGGAGAATGATCAACGAATTATGAAAATAAGTTAAAGTTATACCTTCTTTTTGGGTAGCAAGCTTCTTCTGCTTATATGCTAGTTGTTTAGTTATTTGTTTCTTTGATCCTCCGTCATTCTCTTTTGGATTTGATGATGATTGTCCGTCACTCCCATTTTGATAATCTGCTTCTTGATTTGGTAATGTTTTCGATGGTGACGACATTGTTCGAATATCTCGAATGAGAGGAACGTTTGAAGATTTTTGGAGAAATCCTAGATTTTGGAGGAACGTTTGAAGATTTGTGGAGAAACCCTAGATTTTGGAGGAGAAACTGATCGGCTTATCGAAGAAGAGAGTGTACGAAACGTTTTTTTTGCTTTTTGTTTTTGAATAGCAAGGTTCGGATTTTTTTGGAAAAAAATTAAAAGGAATGGCAAAAAGGTCATTCGGAACCCGTTTTTACATATATTAATAGATAATTCTGGACACGCGATGAAATGTTATTTTGCTATGGGTTTTACATAAAACTTTTGCAATTTTTGGGCATTTCATAAATTTACCCAGGTACCTATATGAGCTTCAACCTGTCTTGATGTGTGTCACAAATATTCCTTAATTATTCATCATAAATTCATAACCAAAATTTGGTTTATTTTGGTCCGAGATTTATGAATTTTCCCAAAATGGTAAGTCATGATTAAATCTTTTTTTCTTAAAAAAACTTCAACCAATAGACCTATGTGTGAAAATAACTGTGTCGTTTATTATAGTTATAGTTTTGAAACAGTTCTAAAGTTCATACGGGTAACAGTAAGCAAGTTTCCCATATATATTTGGTTTGCTGAAAATATATTTACATATATTATTAGAGGAAACTAAGTTAACAATACTAATATATTTTGTCTAGTAGTATATTGTTAACAGTGGCAATATAATTCGACAGTAGCAATATACAGTTTAAGCAAAATAAAATGACTAACTCTTAGATTGTTGGATTTCCTTCACTTTTATTTCTTTTAAAATTTGCAAATAAAATAATATAAATGTTATCGGCCTCCAGGGAAGTCGCGGCGTAGCATTGTCCTAAGAGTTAATTCGGATATATGTGCAGACTTGATCCAAATGTTCCTAGTGGTAAAATCTCTGCTTCACCGGTATCTACTTGTCGCACACAACGCAGAGAGAGCGACTCTTGACTTATCTCTGCCCAGAGCAAAAGAATGAAGAACAGAAGTGGTTCGGAAGAAGAGATTTTTTGTAGGAATTTTCAGTGTAAAGGAAAGGTTGAGAAGTTTATCAATTTATAGGTTGTTCTCCAATGGATATGAATAATGGAGAATAAAGGCCAATTTAATCAGCCTATTAAAAATCGAACGTTACAAAACATTACAACACATGAAAAATATGTGGTTCATTGAACATGGACATAAATTCATGTATCCAAACATTACGAAATTAATGGATAATAACGGTCGAAAATAAATGAGGAGCAAAGAATTTTTTATGATCTCAGTCTGAATCCGAAGAAAAAAAATTAAATCGAACATTTGGCGCCCACAGATGTGGGTGCGTACCCGCATCCATTACATGCGTTGAACAGAACAGAACCGAGCCGAACCGGACTGGGTGGTATATATGCGCGTGTGGCCCATATACCTCTCACACAATACTTCAATGATGCAAAAAGGAACAAAGCAATATATGCTAGACAAATCCTCCTAGTCTAGCCGATGTGGACTATATATTTGGTAATGGAAAATTGAGCTTTTGCTATGTGAGCACAACTCACAGCCAACATCACCAAGTTCAGGTGCACACTTCTCGCGTAGTCCCTAACCGTACCATCACCAAGCGTGAAGAAGAAGAAGATGGAATATCAGCTGCAGGGAACAGTAATGGTTTAAAAAAAAGGTAATTACCTATAAGCCCTTTTGCAATCATTTGCATTGTATACGTGGTATTAGTTATAATAGGAAACTTTATATAGTTTATTGTATATAGATCAATGATATATTAGTTAATATAAAGGTTGGTATGCAGATTAAGTATATGGAATAACTGTTTATATGTATGAGCACATATACTAATGATATATATTATGTAATTTTATACAAGTATATATATTTTATATGTTTTCATATATAAACCAACAGACCTTTAAGCATAAATAAATAGATGATATACAATATATGGTGTATATGTTAAAAGAGTCTTATATATATAAGGTAGAAAATTTAATTATGTATATTTGTTATATATTTAAAATATTTATTTTGGTTGAAACGTAAATATTTCTATACAGATGGTATATGTTTATAAATGTTGTTACATATAGATCAGTAAATTTGTTTTTATATAATTCAAATATTATATTTTGATATATATATCTATGTTGCGATTTTATTAAAAGATACCTATGTTACACATAAGAGATTACTTTCCATAAATAATCTTAACCAGGTTTTGTTTAGATACGAAAGTATGGTGGTGTAATACTTGGTTGTTTGATGTGGGTTTTGGTAGATTCAATGATAGCAACACTAGCACATGCTTAGACATGGATATAATTTGTTACTCGCAGTCTCAGCACAGATTGGACAAAACTAGGCAAGTATACATTGCCTACTTGTACAGTTTACTTTTACGCAATTCTATACTGCTATTTCTTCTCAATCATATTTCATTACCTGGTACTCATGTTCATTGTACTGTTATTTTCTTAATTTAAGTGCACGTTTCTAATTTAGTCATCAAGTGTTACTGTTTGTTTCATGCGAGTATTGTGTCGATATTTGCTAGTCCGTAGTCTCTGTTCCATTGAGTTGACGTGACCTGTGGCCGAGATCGATTGCTTGACATTGACTTATCCTATCTCTAGATCGGGAGCGACCTATGGCGTTACGGTATAGAGACTCCTTATCGACTTGCTACTCCATCTCTAGGAGTGGGAGCATCCCATGGCGTTATGGTGTTAGAGACTTGTTATCGACCTGTTATCCCATCTCTAGGACCGGGAGTGTCCTATGGCATTACGGTAGTAGAGACTTATCTTTTGTCTCGAGATTGGGTGCATCCCATGGTGTTACGGTTTTGAGACATCTTTGTTGATTTTTCATATGTTTTACTTTCCTCTTTTCTTTCCATGCATGTTATTTACTATTACATTTGGCATATTTTTATGTATCTTGCTACGTCCCTCTAATGACCTGGTGATCTCTCCAGGTTTTTGCTGGTTTTCTTCTAGGTATTTATTGAGACTGCTAGAATAGAAGGATAAATTAATGGTTGATTGTATCTCCAGGATTCAGGTATCGATGGTGGTATTTTATCCTTCTTTCATCTATAATATTTTATGATGACATCTTCAGCTGCATAGTCTAGTTTTACAAGCTTTACTTTTTATCTTGAGCTTGTTTAGATGATTGTATTAAGGTCTTGTCAACCTTATTACTAAATTATCTATTCTTGTATTTATATTCAAGTGGCATCCGTGTATTATTTCTGATCAGCTTTAATGCACTTGTTCCCACTTGAGATTATTATCTGTGGATTGAGATATAGCTAACTTACCAGACCTATCCAAGACAACTTATACGTATTCGAGCCAGGCTTGAGTCCACTTAATACGTAGCTGGCATGTATATGATCTCCTAGTCCTATGTATTTTGGGACTGGGGCATTACAGTTTTGGCCGAGGGTCATTGGACTTGCTATAAAAGACATGATGTATGGAACAAAGAAATCCTTTGTGAGCTAGAGAAATTATGAGTGTTGTAAGCCAAATGGCATATTTAGTTGGGCTATTCAAAGACTTTCTAATCTGCTTCGTTATCAATAAAGATTTGTTTTGTATACTCTGATGTGTCTCCACCCTTCTTCTACTACTTATGTATTAAATTGAGACAACCATTTTGAGAATTTATCATTTTTCTTTGCACAAGTGCAACTCCAGACTCGTGCGTCATCACGTCCCAAGCAAGGACGATTGATTCAGGTAAAATCGATACAAGGAGAAGCAATTTTCCGGGTCGAGGCATAACATGAACAATTCAGGGTAGGCACAGAAGATTCCCTCTCTTTACGCCTTTGCACTAAGACATCATGTAAATCAAAACGAAGAAGAGCAGAGGAGGAAGGTAGATCATATGCTTTTACAGTTTATATAATAAATTTTATGCATATATTTTTAGTACCCTGCGTATAAAGTAAAGTACTAGCTTGAACATCCTCTTGCCCGAATGTACGCACCCTTTGTCTTTGTGTATTCAATTTTGTACGCAGATCTGGAACTTTCTGCGTACTGGCTTCAGGAATGTAGGCATTCAATTTGCCTTGGTTTGTACACGAGATTTTAGTATGTAGTACTGACTTCTTTTGTGTGCCAACATAAAAATTTGGGCATAGTATCTGATGATGGGCAACCCCTTTGTCTCTTGCCTTTTTAGGAAGAAGAAAATATGCGTGTACTTTCTTTTTCTTGTAAATTAGCCTGTACAACAGAGTCCTTGTTGGCTTTGCTTTGCGCAATAATATAGCATAGGGATGAACAATCTTCATAGCATCATACTGAATTTCTCTGCCATTGGAAGATTGAGCCATCACTCGCTTATTATTATGGAAGTTTTATTGTTTGTTCTCCATAGTTGGCACAGTAGCGTGACTAAGGAGTGTATACACCGCGTCATATACTGGGGATGTAGAGATCGTACCAACAAATGAATCCTTGTTGACAGAAGTCAAAGCTTCATTCCTTTTGTTAGCAGCAACATCTGTATAGAAGATAAGAGATTTGGGCAGCCAAATCTTGTTAGCCTTCTTTGCTTAGGTTATGGTTGAAGACTTTACACTACCCAGTGAGCATTTCCTCATAAGCTTGTAGATCGAACAAGATGACCAACGTTTTATGTGTTGTTCCCACTAACGCAGTGTCAAGTTGAGCTACTACCTTTTCATCATAGGGGAAGGTTGTCCCAGAGTCGACATTTTGTTTGCCATAAACTAAAAAGCTTGAACGAGCCTTTGTTCTTACAAACTTTTATAAAGAATAAATGTGTACAATAAATCTTATTCAAGAATCTAAAGTACAAAATTAATTTTGGAGAATTATAGTTATAGAGATCTGATCTACGATCGATAATTTACTCATTGTACTACTTGACACGAAGAAGAAATACAACACACTTGAACACTTGAGAAATTTAGCCACAAAAAACACTTTCGTAACACCGGCAAAGTCTTTGTCTAACCCTCTTTGTCTCAGTATATGTCTCTTTGTATGTAGGATGTTATTGTCATGCCCCGATTTTGAAGAATCGATAGTCGTCCCCCGGGCGTGATGCCGTACGAACCTAGGTTGCTATCGCACAAGGTATAGTCACAAGGTAATTCGAAACACAACAACTAAGAGAAAGAGAGGCACAGACAAATTGAACAACATATTGAGACGGAGAAACTTTGCATTTTTGTTGATAATAGACATCATTTACAGACTCTATTACAATCGTGTCACGTGGGCTTTACAACATGACTCGATTACAAAAGAAGTGTCGATGAGATAATTATTCCATATATATATCCCTCATTTACAACAAAATTATTCCAGCCCCCTAGGCGCGAGGGATGCCGAGACATGTTTCTTGGACTATTGCAGAGAGTCTTCAAAAGTTGAACAGCGGGGGCTGGGGTCTTTGACGCGCGGTCGAAGCTTCAAAATATGAACGTCGTCCTGGTCAGTTGGCTCATTCTTCTTGATTCCTAGCACCTGCGAAGAGCGAGAGTCAGTACGATCACATGTACTGGCGAGTGGCTAATTAAACCGAAGCTCTGTATTTGATTCTAGCAGTTTTATAAAATATGTTAGCTATTTGGTGATCTTTCTAACCATCCTGATCGATTTGCAAATTATCATGTTTTGAGGCAAGCATATAAAATTGTATATATTAAGCAGTTATCATGTTCATCTCGTGTCATGTGTGTTAGTTGAAGCAGTGAAAGGGTGTGAAGGTCACTGGCAATTTCAAGCTATCAAGGACTATAACTGTGTTAGACGGCGATCTTTTAGCGGCGGGTAGAGAGCCCGACTCAAAAGTTCCCGAATCACTTATACCAGTCCTGTTGGTACTAGTTATACTTGTTTCTTCCAGGCCAAATCGGTTCCTTGGCCTAGGCAATAGTTAGAGGAAACTACCCCTTGTCGATAAGTTGTCCAATGACCATTTTGTAGATCTTAAAATAATTCTATCCTTTTTCTAGAACCTTATCTTTTTCTTTTTGGTGTGAAACTTACATTTACTGACTAAATTACTCAAATTGATGCAATTATTCCGAGTTTCCTTTAGTAAGTGTTTCATAAAGAATCGTGCCTCAATTCATTGATTCTACACTATAGCGACAAGCATTAATTTTGTGTTTTATGATTGATTTGAAACAGAGGGTTGAGGCGAAGGAGGTCAGCCACTCACCTTAGTCTTTACTTTAGGCGAGGGACTAGTTGGCTGCGCTTAGATGTCGCCTATGCAATCACCTGCAATCGCATAAGCAACTGATTAGAATACTGTGTTATTCAAGGAGTTCGATACGAATGCGAAGTTCGAAAATGCAAGCCATGAAACCATCGAAAAAATTCACGAAAATGCATTCACGAAAACTAAAGCCAAAGCCAAAGCAATTTACGGCATGAAAAGCAGACCAATGGGAGGTCTCTTCTGACTCAGCCGCAGAGCCAATCCTCGAGGTACAACCTGCTGAATATGGGACTTGATTCCGAAGAAGCCTTTCCATAACGAGAAAATGATCTTAATTCAACCGTTCCCGTTTGACCGATTCACCCGATCCGGACCTATCGGGCCCGACCGAATCGGTAGCGACAGTATTCCTTTCTCGCGTACCCCATGGACGAAAATGGGGCACAATGTAGGGACGGGGCACTACAGTTATTGATCCTGTATTTATAACTTTCAAAATGATAATCTGGATGTGCACATACTAATGAGCATATGTACAATATTTGCCATTATACAAGCACTATTTGAAAATTAGTAGCCCACATTCGACTTCATAGGAGCACAAATTAATGTCCGTTTGACACGTCGCTTCCTATACGAGGAAAGTTTAGGTCGTAGTGATAGTTATTATGCACGTTCCACGAGAATTGTGGCATGATGTACACATAACCATAATTGTTCATTGTCAGTTACAAGCGCACTTCGTACGAATCACCATACTAGTATAAGAATAGCGTCTTGGCATCCTCTGATAGAGATAGTATACTTGCGTACTCTGATAGAGATGGCACGTAGGTGTACTATGATAGAGGTTGCATGTAGGCGTACTCTAATAGAGGTAGCATATAGGCATAATCTAATAGAGGTAGCACATAGACGTACTCTGATAGAGGTAGCATGTAGGCGTACTCTGATAGAGGTAGCTAAACTGTCCACTAAATAACAACCTGGGTCTTCGTGTCTTCATCAATGACCTTGATTTGTTCAACTTTGTGTCAGTCAGCTCTCAGTCTTGCATTAAATATAGGAGAGGAAACATGAAGAATGTATGCCTGCTTTTGTTGAATAGAATGATTGGCGTATGCCTCTGCTCGAGACTTTAAGCAAATACACCATTCTTGAGAAAGTATGCCACTGATTGTTTGGGTCAAGCGTCCATTGAGAGCATATTTTTTATGCTTCTATATATATAGCTACTATGTGCCTATGGTTGCTATGCACCTGTTGGTTGTCATGTGCCTGTGGTGCCATGCTCCAGGCTGCTACACGCTAAGCTGCTATACGCCTGTTCATGCCATGCCCATGTTTGTTCATGCGTATAAATATGTTCATGTGCCGATTTTTCTTTTAGACCTGACTAGCCCATGCGACTGTTTGCCTCATATGCTTTGACGTATCCATGCGTCTAGCCTATCTATGCTCCTGAATGTGTTCATGTTTATGTTAGGTACGCGCCTGTTGCTCATAAGCCTATGTTTGTTCACGCGCCCAGCTAAGCCCATACGTCTGAGACCCTATGCGACCGTTTTGATTAGAATTGTGTTCTTAAGTGCTTTTTTACTTTCTCTTGATGGCTTGATTTTATGTCATAATAGTAGTAAACTATGAGTAACATAGACTATGTGACTTATGCGTATGTGTGACTTAGTGCCAAGAGATACTCGTGACCACCTGATTGGCTATGTTCATGAGTTGACCATATTTCTGATTGGATTACTTGTACATGTGATGGTAACTTCCTGTGTGTACTGAGATACTATCTATGTGAGCACTGAGGTGCTATTTCTTGTAAGCACTAAAGGTTGTTGGTTGATGCATTATACTAAGAATGGATCTATCGGGTCTTCATGAGCCGATGTAGATTCATTCATGGGATACATATACCAAGGTACGACATTTATAAGGATGATCACGTGACCAAGGCATGTGAATCCAATACCAACATAGGGTTAAAGTAAGCAACTTGAATTGGTACAAGTATTAGGGAGGGAACGAGATCCCGAGATTGTGCATGATAGCCGCCACAGATACTATATAATATCTACCCTAGTGGAGTGCAGTATCTGAGTACTGTACTGAAACCGACACAGCCTCCCCCATAGGAAGGTTGGAACTGCTATTGATTTTACTCAGCCTAGTGGCCTGGCAAGGGATCGACGCTTGCTATTTACTATCATTATTCCTATTATATATTTGGTTTGGCTAGTCGCTTCAGCAAGTGCACGATATAAGGATTCCTATACATAAGCATTATTGGGATAACCCAAACAAAAATAAAGAAAGTCGTAGGATTAGTTGGTCGTCGGTAAACTGACTTGCTTGTGATCAGTATCTTTTGCTAGTAGCTGAGGAACATGAACAATCATGGTGTGGGGTCCAATCCATGTCCTTGTTGGGTTGTTGGGTTGTTGGGTTGGGCTATTGTGCTACGATAGACTATGAACCGAAGTTGCAAAGCATAAGCCATTAACTTGACCAGGATTATAGGATGTATTTTATCTGGCACGATATTGGTACATTTTGTCCATGTTAGGTCGTAAAGGTGTCGTATTATCTCGATGACATAATATAGGTCTATAATCCGTAGCCTAGGTCTTATTTTATTGCTTAGGTATGTCTCATTCATACATGCTTCCATATGGTACTTGCTATTCGGGACTGACCATGCTGGTTTTGTTTGTCCATATCTCATAGCAGAGCCTGAGGATCTAGCTTACTTCCCTGAAGATGGTGCATACTAGAAGCATGGTCGCGGGTAGACTCGAGTGGCTTTTTTCTCTACCATTCTGATATCTTCAAATTTTGTACTTGGCATTTAGCCACCGGTACCTGTTAACCGAAAGTTTTGGATATTTAATTTTCTTACATAATTCTAACTAATCAGACGGCAGATGAGTATAATATATTGATGACTCTATGTGCTAGCTGATATTTTAAAAAGCTAGTTCCTATAATCATTTTGAAGAAGCGTCGGGGATGCCTTACTGTTTTATCTTATATGCTCATTAATTATTGATTCTTGTTTTAATGATTGAGACTTAGAGGTTATGAGTGACCGTAGGATACGTCTTTGTAACTTATACGAGATAGCTAGACATGTCCATCTCTGTATTTCGGTACTGGGGCGTGAAACTTCGTGAGGTGGCTTGTATGAGATTGACTGGGCGATTCTTATCTCAAGATTCATTGTGGGATAAATGGATGCATAGCAGATATCTAAAAACCTGACCTGCATGGGCCACCATAAAAATGTGTCACAACCCGCACCCAATATTTGGGCATGAGCCGTGGGTACGTCCAGCCTATGCCGCAGTATCGATAGTAGAACGCTGTCTAGTCATCTCCACAATTTATCAAATACAACTACACAGTTTATAGATTTCCACAAAAGGTCAAATTTGTATATCAGTCCACAATAATAAGCTATATATACAATGACCATGATGAGAAAACAAACTAATACTGAAGAGAGATCACAAAATATAGAAGCCAAAATATGGTAGAAAAAATAATCCTAAGATAACCAAAATGTACCAAAAGGATGTCCACTACTCAAATCTCATAATCCACAATTAAAAGTGAAGTACAATAAATAAAAGAGTTTCTGCATGCAACACGTGCTCTATGGAATAATATCTAGCTAAAGTCTCCTGCGGAGGGTAGCCCTGCATCCAAGTCATCCAGCATGCTCAGATAAGGGTCCATCGTCTGCTCATAGTAGGTGGTACAGAACTCCTCTAACTCATCACCTAAAATGTTGGTTTTCCAGTCAGGAATGGAACAAGTACACATATGAGCACTATCCGAGCTCCAACAGAATCATAAACATGTATGCAACATATGAGAATAAAACTAGGAAGTAACTAGCATCATGGTACAATGGAAAGAGACATGTAAACTCTATCAATGAGTAATATCTACTAGAAAACAAATATATAGATCATGGTGATATGGCAAGTGGCAAAGCAAGATGAAATAACTGGAATAAAACTATCTACGTGTATTAAAATATCTTATTCGACGTCTGAACGGCTAAGGGGTAAATTCGGTACCTGCATGTGTCATGTGCAGCTGCTATTATTCAAGAATAGACATCATGGGGATGGAATGGGTAGTTCACACGTCTACTAAGATATTTCCTCGCCCAGCTAGTACTCATGGAATTAATTGTAATGGGAAAAAAACATAAAGGACAGTCAAAATGTACTATAATTCCATGAAACTAGTATTCGTATGACGATCGTGTCAACAAGCAGCAAGATATATGTGTAATATGTAAAGGAGACTATCAGAGACGGTAACAATCAGTATATGTACTTGCCTGTAGTCCTAAGCTGCGGGTATGAGTCGAGCACTGAGTCAGAGTCCACAGAACCTATATTATGAATTAATATTAATCAATACATGAGTTAAAGTTAAAATAAGTCCATCTTTTAAATACTGTAAGCTTTCCTACATGTTTAGTAGTCTTAAGGGTTTGGACTATTACTTGAGTTCACTTATTCTTTTGAACCCTGCCCTCATCTATTCAAGCTTTATAAGTATCTAGGAAGCACTACCCTTGATGCAGCATGGCCATAGCACTCTACCCTAGCAATACCTCTCATTTACCCCAACCATGGTCATACAACCCATTAGCTACCTACTCATGGCTTAAGGTTGGAATTGAGGATAGGCTAAGCTGATACAAGGGCTATGGGCTAAACTATGGGCATGAGGTTCAAAACACCCAATTGCACAGTAGGGATGTCCTACATGAAGGCTAACCCTTATTTGTGAGGGCTGTTTCTAGAGGAACAGTTTAATAGTTGGGACACAGTGGTATCCAACCCCTCTAATCATGGAGTCCTACCCTGTCTTGTTTAGTAATCGATTTGATGAGTCCCTGACATTTCGTTCTCCCAACATTTACATAGATGTGTATATTATACAGTCCACCCCAGTCTTCATATGGCTGACTGATATCCCTACATGGTTGTCTCAGCTAGTAGGACCAATACACCGAGTCACACAGGTCACCACTCTCCTATGAACCCAACCTCGTTTACCTGATGCTGATTCTGGTCTATTGGCCGATACATTAGAGAGCAAAAGAGATGGTAGGATGGGTCAAATGATGAGTAACTTAAGGTTATAATCTGACACATGCCTTATAGGACTCCTATCAACCCATTGCTCAATCTCTCCAGGAAATCCCCATTGCTGATATAAATACCCTGCTCTTACTGGAACACTCCCATACCAGTCTCTGGTTAGAACTCAATCCCACTGGTTACACGAGTATTGACACTTGTTACTCGTGTGCATCCAGGATATCAGTCCTGATACACTATACTATTCATGTTGGCAACTAATACATGGAATATAACTAATCTATCATGGGGGTGTTGATACTTAGTATACATCTGATTTGCTTCAGGGCTAGTCTACTATATATGATTCTACTTGTTAGGTAAACACCCCCTTCTTCCATACCTATATCCTGCACCAGTGTCCAATATCGTGTCCTTAGGATACCTTATGGCCAGTGGAGTTTGTGCTACACTACTTGTGCACTCAACCCGGTAGAATTTTCTAATGTGCAATGCCAAGTTGGCCCAATTTGTCCTGCCACCTACTGCTCTGCAAGGCAAGCCATACATTGGTTATGCATGTTGCTACATGCTTTCTACTGCAAGTACCTCTGCCGTAAGAAAACCAGGGTTTGGCCAAGGCAATGTGCCCAGGCTCTGCCAATATGGCCCCAAACAAAGGGGCAGGATCCCCTGTTCGTATGGTAATGATGCTTACCTTCCTATTGACTGAACGAGTTATTCAGTTCAAGAGTACTGAACTATAGGTTGCTATAAGAAAAATAGATAAAAGAGGGCCGTTATCGGGACTCAAGGTCTGCACATATATCCATCTATGGATTGACCCAAATATTATGGACAACACATCAGATTAAAGGCCAAACATGGCTCAAGAGTTTGACTAACACTAGCATGAACTGTTTACATATTCAATTGCTGAACTATACTTAAGGACTGGGTTGAAATGCTAATTATAATTGCACTTCATATAGGCTCGTCAAGCCTTCCTATATTACTGATGCCAATAATATGAGACTCATAATAGGGTGAGGGCCAGGTAGGTAATTGGGATACAGGACAGCTACCAAGGTGAGAATTAAAACGATACTAATAAGAACAGATATACTGTAGTGAGGGACTGAAACAACCACAGGGTGATACACAACACATAACAAAGGGCTTAATGCATGACTGGTTTACTGTCATTAACTCTGGGGTATTTACCAGGCCCTAATGGGTACCAATAGGGGATCCTACTCCCAGTGCTAGTTTCTGCCATGACTTGTCCTTACAGGGATATGAAGTGGTTGATTGGGTGATGGGAGTTACTTGCATTATTTAGAATGGAGTACTGATACAGGGAGAATTATGGAAATTCTAATAATATGCCTCAAGTTTTGCCTAAAATTCAGTGAGTCAATGAGGGAACACTTTAGATAGGGTACCCAGGTTCTGTATAGTAGGGTATGGTGTGTCTCCCTGAGTCTTGCACCAATCCTATATTTTAGTACATCCCTGACTGGTTACTACTGATACTTAAGCACATACAGCCTTGGTAATCACAGGACCACACATGTTTGCTATCAGGACACTAGGTAAACATAGGCTAGTAATCATTGGTTTCCCCCCTTATTTTACCCAAGTTCTCACAAAACTTCATACATGGTTTTTACTGTCATTGTCTCATCCTAAATTCCTGACACTATACATGGATAACCCAATTCGACACTTGTACTTAGCCCTCCTATACCTGATACATCAGTGTATCCAGGATATTGTTGACTCTCAACTATATTTATAACCTCGATACACTCATTAGGTGCCCTGCTCTACAACCTTGATTGGCCAGAAACCTCTTATATCATGATACCTATAAATTCCCTTCGAAAACACGACTGGCCTTGAAACCAAATCTCTTTCTTCACTTAGGGTTCTATCATATCCTTAACCCAAACAGTAATGTATATAATCCAGAATTGTAGTTTAGGGAACAGAATTGTTACCTTTTGTTGGCTTCCTCTTGACAATTGCTCGAGGTGGCTAGAGGAAGTCCCAAGTTGCACAAAAGATGAGTCAAATTCTAGGGTTTATGGGGAGGGATGGCTGAAACCTAATCCATGTATATATATACTGATTTCTGGATTGAAACTATTTCTAGGAGGATAAGGGACAATTCAAATTTGAATTTGATTCAATTCGATTGAAGAGCAGGGTTTCCAATAGTCGGCCATGGATGGATAAGGGCGGGGGATTTGATTCTATTCTGGTTCGGATTGGTTTCGAGGATCTGGAGGGACTCGTATTTGATCTCCTTTCCATTCGAAGGGATTTCTTATCAGGATCAACCAGGGTTAAGGTTTGAATTTGGGGACAATTACATTGAAACCCTTCCAGGTTTGGTTTTTACAAAACCCCCACCTTTATAACATCTATTTAATCGTATAAATGAGGTTAATCACCCACACACATTAAAAGTAGCAAGGATGAGTTTTTAATTATCCAAGCTAATTAAACCTTGGTTATTACCCTACTGAACCTGCATGATTTCCCCCAAATGTTGGGTGACATTCGATACGAAATCAGTTCGATATTTTCTAGGGTTTGGTTAGACGAACATTCGTACAGATATGGACAATTATCATATAAAATAATATAATGCTAAATAAGATTTTTTGGGTGAGGGACTCACAGTCTCCTTCACCATAAATAATCTTTGCAATCGCGGCATCAAAGGCAAGTAGTGCATCGAATCGGTCGGCTTCCCTACACCGGGAGTCCTACTTAAACTTGTTGCCTCGTAGCGATCAGCATCACAAAATCTGTACGCATCTTCATTCTTGTCGTCTTTATAGTACGACATGTACCCGTTGTGACATGCATCAATTTTCTCTTATCCTATCTAGAGAGATCTCACCATCATCTTAGACCGGTAGAAGTCTGTAGCTAACTTTGCAACCTCCGACAATATCTCTATAATCAACTCGATGATTCGATTGTAGCATTCTTGAGATATATTGAAATTGGACTTGATGCTCAGCAGTCTTGTAACCACCACCAACGGTGAATCATCCTCACATCCAGGATACAAAGGAGCCCTTGCTTTCTCCAACAACTCCATAAACTTTGCAGCATCGGCATTCGGTGCCTCCTCAGCCGCATCAGGATTGTCCGGATCAAAACTAGGCCCCACAGCATCAAAAACCATGTTCACCCACCCTTCGTCGTAACTAACGTCGTCATGGACATCCGTATACGGCAAATTAGGCTCCAGCTCCGATGCTAAAGGCACAAGTTCTCCGTGTGAGTTCTACTGATAGTAATTTGGCATAAAACCTCTCGAGTACAAATGATATGTCACGTCCATTTCTGGATGATATTTCATGTTGTGACATCTCACACATGGATACTTAATTTTGGTACGGTCCATGTACTGAGGGAACACCTTGGCGAACTGCAGGAACTACTCTATCCCTTGTATAAATTTATTCCATACCTTGCACATGTCATCAGGATGATGATTGTACATCCACGATCTATGTCGCGGATAGTAATTCATATTTATTTGACAATAATTCTAGTAAGATGGATACACATTATTTGAGTATATTCCAAATGGATGCATAGACACATGAGTATTAAATGAGTGTCGTCCCGTGTTCAACAAGAAGGCCCTCTCTCTAGCCCCCTCTACTTCCCTTCTTCTCATTCGACTCTCTTATCCTCCTATTCTATATCATATGATATCCACCTCAACCAAAGCCTGGAGAAGTTTGAAAATATTAGTATCAACTAAGGTTTACAGTATCGACATCGGTATCAGAAGTAAAAAGTTTTCAATTGGTGGTAGGGTGAGCCAGAATCCTTTGACGGAGGATTATTTGACGGAGAATCCTCGCTCGCTCCACCACTAATCCTTTGACAGAGAATCCTCCGTCAAAGGATTCTGGCTCACCCTACCACCAATCGAAAACTTTTTATTCTGACATCGATACCGATACTGTAAACCTTGGTTAATATTAATATTTTCTTAATTTTCTAGGCTTTGGTTGGGGTAGATATCATATGATGTAGAATATGAGGCTACATGACCCGAATAAGAAGAATGTGAGTAGGGAGGATGCACTCTAGATACTTTTAATTAAACCCCAAACTTACCTCGACAATTACCCAATTTCTAAAATATCTTATATACTACTAGGATATTCACGCTATAAACTCTAGGTACTACGATATGCACTCTAGGTACTCACTCTATATACTCTAGGATACTCACTCTATACACTCTAGGTACTACGATATACTACTAGGATACTCACTCTATACACTCTTACTTACTTATGCAAGCCTTTTGAAGGAATCAGCGTTATACTAGATTTTCGAAAAAAATCTAGAACTCTGATAGTCCCAAAAGGCTTGGCATAAGTAAATTTAATTTTCAGAGAAGGGCCCACATGGACACTTGATTTCAGGCTAACACGAACACTTAACGTAAGAGACATGCGAAACAGGATTGGCATCGAATCGGGACATGCGAAACTGTATCGATATCGGCCGTATAGGCTTTTCCCAAATCAAACATTGCATAAAAAATATAGGACACAACCTAATCTATTTTCCAGGTTAAACCACTATCTTGTGCACTCCCTTGTGCACAGGTCTCTGCTTCCGCTGCTTCCTATATTGGCACTCCATTGTGAATTGGTTCACAACTCTCACGTTTGGGGGGACTGATGCAAAGGATTAGTCCCAAAGTCTGAAATTTTTCCCAAGTTATTCCTCTCCTATACAACACCTCCTATTGTATAATACATATATAGGATACCATACTATATATGGGATACACTACAATTAAGACATATGTACACTCTCATATGGATATACAGTCCCCAACTCCAACCTATACCAGTCCATATCTTTCCATTATCTGATTTACCCCCTTCATTCATATGTGACAGTAGCTTCACATGATGTACTTATACATAACATGGTCTGAACCTAGCTAGATATACCCCTATATATACGTAATGGAATATTCATATATATATATATATATATATATATATATATAAATGAATATTCACACACACACACACACACACACACACACACACACACACACATATATATATATATATATATATATCTTCACTTATCTATACCTATATATATAAGGGAGATAGGGTTGTTTCGTGTCAACGTGTGTGTGTGTGTGTGTGTTTCGTGTGTTAGTGTGTGTGTCTGTGTCATATGTGTGTCTAAGTGTGTCTGTGTCTGTGTTAGTGTGTGTGTGTGTGTGTGTCATGTCAGCATGTGTGTGTCGTGTCTGTGTCAGCGTGTGTGTGTGTGTGTCAGCACGTGTGTGTCTCGTATCTGTATGTTTGTGTCAATGTGTCTGTGTTGTATCAGAAAAAGGAAGATAGGGTTAGGGTTTACCTGCCTTAGTCGGGGTCGTCGGGGCTGGAGCAGCGACGACGAGGATGTCGGTGGTGGAGGACTGGAGCAGCGTCAGAGGAGAGGGTGGTCGCCAGAGGGAGGTGGTCGCCCGGGGGAGGGGGTCGCCGGAGATGAGAAGGGGAGAAGGAGAGAAATTTTGGGGAGAGCGGGAGAATGAAAAGTTTCGAAGAAAATAATGAAAAGTCGATCGTCCAACAAACCCTAGATAAAATAATTTAGCGATGTCGGAAATAGACGTCGCTAAACGTCGTTGTCCACTAAAATATTGGCGGCATTCTAGTAGATGAGTCGCTGGACGTCGCTGATTAAAACTAAATAGTGACATTCTCCGACTACACCACGATATTTCCTTTCCAAAGCATAATGCATGTCGCTGACTGTCGCTGAAAGTCACTGATAGTGATGTTTAGCGACGTCATCTGTATTCGTCGCTAAATATAACAAAAATAGCGATGTTTTAAAACGACGTCGCTAATGTCGTCGCCAATATGACTTATTCTGGTAGTGTGTTAGTGCTAGGTGAAGTTCGAAGATCATGTATGTAAGCTTTTGAAGATGTGTGTTTCTTCTTGTATAATGTAAACATGAATGCATGACTCCTAGCAGTTCTAGTAGTATTGGTTGTGTTGCGTTTGTGTTTAGCCTTGTGATTTGTGTTCACTTGAGTTACAAGCTTGACTACCTGTTTATCTAATTTATCTGTAACTTTCTAGAGGCATCACAGGCTTCATTATACTTGGCCGTGAGTGCATCTTTTCTTAGAGTAGCAATATAATACTTCTTTTTTTAGTTCATAAAGATCATTGAGATTTACATTTTCTCGATTTGCTTTCTCAAGCTTCTCAAGAGTGTCATGTAATCTCATTTTTAAAGAAAAAATCTCATTTGTGTTACTAGAAGAGTTTTTATCTCTAATATCTTCATATATTTGAGAATGCTTAAAAAAACTCAAATTTTAGCTCTTTTTTGGCACTATTGTGCATACTCACTATTTTATTTTGATCTTCTAGTAGATCAGTGAAGGCATTAGATAATTCATCAAAAGTGAATTCTTCATAAAAGGATTTCAAAATTACCTTAGCATTCGCAGCCATGAAGCATAGATTTGTTGTGTTGCGAGGTTTTTCTTCTTCTTCAGAATCACTAGTCTCACTTTCACACTAGATGCTGGTATTTGCATAATTCTTTGTCAAAGACCTTCTTTTGGTTGACTGATCGTATGTACTTCCCTTTCTTACAACATGACAGTCTTTTTTTATATGACATGTCTTCTTACAGCTGTAGCAGATTGGTTCTTCGTCATCTCTAAAATCTTTCTTCTTCTTATTTGTCTTCTCATACTTCAGGAATCTTTTGAAGTTTCTCGTCATGAGGGCCATTTTCTCGTTGTCTGAGCTATCAGTCTCACTCTCGTCATCGAAGGTTCTCCTATGGTATACTTTGAATACTATAGTCTTCTCCTTTGGTGTTGGCTCTTCAAAATGTTTAAGGTCCAACTCAAGTGTCATAAGCTTTCCCATAAACATTTCGAGAGTCATTATAGTGAGATCATTCCCTTTAATAATGGCCATCGTCTTAGGATTCTAATTCTTGGTTAGCCCGCGAAGCACCTTTCGAATCTTTTCATGATTGTTGTATTCCTTTCCAAGGGAAGATAAAGGGTTAATAATATCTAGAAAATGAGTAAACATATTGGTAATAGTCTCATTAGGCTTCATTTTGAAGGCCTTATGCTCTTGCATTAGTCATGAAAAGGGTTAATAATATCTAGAAAATGAGTAAACATATTGGTAATAGTCTCATTAGGCTTCATTTTGAAGGCCTTATACTCTTGCATTAGTCATGAAATTTTGGACTCCTTCACTTATGAAGTTTCTTCATGAGTTACCTCAAGAAGTTTTCAAACCTCATGAGACGTGACACATGTTGATACTCTATTAAACTATGTTCTATCTACAGCACAGAATAAAGCATTGATAGTCTTTACATCAAGACTTACTTTTTTCATTGTCGATATATTTGTCGTACAGTTTTTCAACTAGATTCCTATCTACCACAATAGGTAGTGGTTTCTTGTAACCATCTATAAAAATTGACCATAAATCGAAATCAAAAGACTTGAGGTAAAAGCTCATACGTGTCTTCCAATACATGTAGTTTGTGCCATCAAATAGGGGTGACCTATTTGTAGACTGGCCTTCACCATTGCTAGTGTATAATGATGCCATATCTCAAGGAGTTTTAATTCAAGTAGAGAGAAATCGGGCTCTGATACCAATTATAGGATCGATGGCACCTCTAGAGGGGGATGAATAGAGTGCAGCAGAAAAATATCTCTAATAAAAAATCAAGCAAGTAAAGGCAGATATAACCAAATACTTAGGTGCAGTAAAGTAAAAAAAAAAAGTAAGTAAATAGAGGCAAGAAAGTAATACGCAGACACCAATTTTATATTGGTTTCCCTCTGAGAGGACTAGTCCAGTCTCGAGAACTCCGTTCGATGTTAAATCTACTATTTGAATAGAGATTACACCGTATGCTTTACTCCGAAGAATATGCCGACTTCAACACCGTCGTATTTTATTCCGAAGCCCACGATCAAATTTCAACACTTGTATGAGAAAAAGTTTTTATACTCCAAGCTTGTACAACTCGAATACTCCTAATCGAAAACTACCGGCACTAGAAGAATGGAGTTATCTTGAAAATAGGAAGATTGAAAGCTCTTTGTAATAGGAAGGTTGTAGAATATATATAAATAGATTGAGTGATTAGAAATAACAAATTCTTCTCTATTTATAGGTATTTTTTAACCATAGTTCGGGCAGAACTCAATTAGGGCAACGTTCATAATTTTAAACATTTGAGATCCAAAAGACTAGGAATAAACTGCTGACTATGAGTGATCCAAGGGGACCGAGTTCTGTCCGAGTTCGGGGAGAACTTGGACCGAGTTCGACTAAGTGGTTTTCTGGATTTTTCTTGGTTTGTGTAGGCTTTTGGATGTTGGTTTGGTTTGGGATAAAAGATAGATTTGGTTTGGGTCAGGATAGACTTCTAAATGCCAGTGATCCCAACTCACAATATAATCTAGACTCAAGAAATAAAAAATACATAATAAAGTAGAAAAAATCTTCTTCACGATCAAGTGCAATCTTTTGTAGCCATCTTCGAAGTCTTCTTGCTTTTCATATCAAATTCAATATTTTAAGTCAATTATCGAAATCAGGTTGATCGTGGTAATATGAGCGGCCAACAGTATTGGTGTCACCCATAATATTGAGTTTGATATTCGGGTCATGATGTCTACCAAAAATGAGTCCACTTGAGTGGATAGTATGTAATTGAAATTGATTGAATGATATAAAATTACCTTTTCCATATATATATATATATATATATATATATATATATATATATATATATATATATATATATATATATATATATATATATTTTATTTTTTATTTTTTTTTGTACATATATATATATATATATATATATATATATATATATATATATATATATATATACAACTATTCAGAGTGAGGCATATATTTCAGAGGTTGCACGTTCGAGCAACGGGGAAAGTACAATTAATGTCTTGTGCATGAATTAATACAAGGACATAGTGCATGGCCGAGTGTGGATGCGATGTGATGCAAGTATTGTGCAAGTATGGGCCTTCGGCTGGAAGTGTGGCCTTCAGACTAGAAGTCTGTAAAATAATTATATGTTCCATATTTTATATATTTTGTGTGTGGTGTGTGTGTGTGGTGTGTATAGCCAGTACGGACAAGATAATATATATATTATACTAGTCATAACCCGTGCCCATAGGGCATGGTTCATTTAAGGTATTCCTCCTCAAAATCTTGGACCCCAATTTTAAACAACAATAATAATTATGAGGCCCCATCAAATATTAAATCCCAACCACTGCTGGATGTGAATTTTCTTTGGATTTCCCATAAAACCCCACTCTCAATAATGCTCATCCACAACCATTATGAGTGCAAACCCCACTTGGATTCCCCATAAAATCCCACTCTCATAATGCTGCATTCCCCATAAAA
>JANAVB010029217.1:6578383-6595010 GCA_029216955.1 Iris pallida | reverse complement strand
GCCCTGTTGGAAATTTGGCGTGTGTACCCCATCCCACTCCCACCTATCCGCCAATCCCTCCTTGTCCACTTGTATTTCCTGTAGCTCAGCGGCAAGCCACCGCCCCTCGCGTTACTGGTTGTATCCCAGTCTCCATTACGAATCAGTACATTGACCAATTCATCTGACCCTATTAATTCATATGTAGGCCAACCGAATTTCTCAATCAAACTGCTGTGATTAATCCAAGGGTCAGCCCATAAACTCGTACTCCGGCCGTCAACAATCACCCGAGAGATGAACTGTTTAAGCCTATCCCGCTGCCGTAAAATAACTTTGAAGGTTACCGAATAATTGTTATCAATCCGCGCTATCCAGAAATTTCTCTGTTGCAGGTATCTATTCCTCGTCCAGTTAGCCCAAAGCGATTTATCTTCCACGAACCTCCAAGCTAGTCGAAGCGAAGCCACCTCCCGAAGTGTTCTCAGAGATCTGAGTCCAACACCGCCTTCCTTTTTCTCGTGGCAAAGATCCTCCCAGGATATTGTATGAACCCCTCCTCGCCACACAAAGTTAGCACACAGCTTTTCGACCTGCTTGATAATGTTTATTGGTATTATAATAGCCTGTAACCAATAATTAACAATAGCCCAAATAACAGATCGAACCAACTCCAGTCTCCCTCCGAACGAAAGCAGTTGTGCCTGCCAACCCTCAAGCCGAGCATGTACATACTGTATCAGCCCTGCGCAGTCGTCAGCATTCGCATAATTAATTGATAAAGGTATCCCGAGATATCTTACCGGCAATTGGCCCAGTTCGATACCCAACATGGTCGACCATACTTCCTTGTGTTGACAGTCCTTATTAAAGTATACCTGACTCTTCTCCTTGTTCAGTCGCAGTCCTGCTAGATCACCAAACTCCTCATGGATATCGTTTAAGGTGTTAATGGACATGGGTGATGGCTCTATAAAAACAAGCAAATCATCTGCATATATAAGATGAGACACGCATGGCGAAACTCGTCGAAATAGTGGCATTAATCTTTTCCGGTGCACCGCAAGATCCATCAAGCAAGTGTAATATTCCATCACAATAGTAAAGAGATATGATGACAGAGGATCACCTTGTCGCAAGCCCCGATTGCTGGAGAAGTAACCATGCGGTTGTCCCTTTACTAGAATTGAGAACGTCGGAGTGGTGATACATTCTCGAATTCGATCAGTCCACCATTGGTCAAAACCCATGCTACTCAATACTTCGCACACAAACTCTCTGTTTACCATATCATAAGCTTTCCGCAGATCCATCTTAATACACCCTTTTCTGCCGCCCGCCTTATTGAAGTCCCGTACCAGTTCATGTGCAAGAAGACAGTTCTCCGCGATCGACCGTCCTTTGATAAATGCAGTCTGGTTGGGTGAGATGAGTTCCTGCATTATTGCCTGCATGCGATTACACAAGAGGTGAGAAATAATCTTATAAATATAGTTACAACAGGCAATTGGCCTGAAGTCTCCCAACTCCGTGGCACCCTCTTTCTTCGGAATCAACGTAACAAACGTATGATTCATTTCCTTCAGCAATCGACCTGTGCGGAGGAATTCTTGTACTACAAGTAGTACGTTATCACGCAGATACTCCCAGTGTTTCTGGAAGAAAGCTGCATTAAATCCATCTGGACCTGGCGCCTTGTGTGGGTCAGCCTTCTTAATAATCTGCTCAATCTCCTCCATAGAAACTTCCTTCCTTAGAATAGCATTACCTGCGGGAGTAACTATCCTCTTGCAGACAAGCTCAGGGAAGGAAGACCTGTACCCGGTCTGATTGTATAGAGTAGTATAGTAGGCTATCGCCTCTTGCTGAATCATAACCTCATCGGTGATCACCTGGCCATCCGCATTAATAAGGGAGTGCATAGAGTTCCTGTGCTTCCGAGCCTTGATAGTCGCATAGAAAAATTTAGAACATGAGTCAACATCCTTAAGCCAACTACATTTGGCTTGCTGTTGTAACTTCAATTCCTCCTGAAATCTGAGCTTTCGAACTTCCTCTTTCAGCGCAAGCTCTTTCTCTGCCGCTTCATTATCTAGCGGATATACCTGAAGGTAATCCTGAACTTCCTGAAGAAGCCGCTCCTGTTCCTTCAAACTGGGCTTCGGTCGGTTCCTGTTCCATAACTTAAGTTCTTGTTTGATGCGCTTCAGTCGCTGGACAAGTATGAACTGCGCATTACCATCCAGTGGGTGAGCACATCCTCGCGCAACTGCTTCATTGTACCCCTCAATCAACGGCCAAGCATTGCAATATCTGAACGGCCGACGCCTTACTTGTGTGTCCGGAACAAGACGAATGACAATGGGAGCATGGTCGCTCGTACCACCATGGATCCCCTCTGTCTGTCCATCTGGGAAAATCTCCAACCATTTGTTGTTACACAACGCTCTATCAAGTTGACAGACCACGCGATTGACTGCTGAACTATTATTCCAAGACTATATATGGCCTGTCCTTGATAAGCACAGGAGCCCTGACTTCAATAAGCAGTTACGAAAATCATCGAGGATTGGCTCCGGAACACGGCGGCCCCCAATCTTCTCCGACGCATATAACATGGCGTTGAAGTCTCCACAAAGTAACAATGGCATGGAATCTCCTATCTCTACCGCTAACTTGATGATATCCTGCCATAATTCTGACCTCCTTCTACGGTCATTATGACCGTATACTGCACATGCCACCATCTGGAAACCCCCCTTGTTAGTAAATACCATGGCAATCATCTGTTCAGACAGTAACTTCACGTCACCCTTCCAATCCCGCGTATCCCACAACATCCAAATACGCGCCACTCCACCTATCCCGAGATTATGCTGAGTATCCCAGTAAGGCATAAGTCTTCTACTGATGGTGTCTACACTTTTGATTTTACTCTCTAGGATTGATACAATCGTACATCTGTACTTTTGTATATTATCCCTAATCTCTCTCCACCTACCTATGGAGTTCGCCCCCCTCGCGTTCCACGTAAGGATCGTCATTAATTTTGAGAAGATTGGTTGTCCTTCAGAAGTCTCGTACTCTCCCGAGGACGGTGTGGGAGAGACGTATTACTCATCTGTTTTTGCCTCTGATCATCACCCCGATTTGTCTGATTTGCCTTGGGATCTCTAAGAGTCTCAATCCATCTCGGGTTAGCCCTGGTTATAGGATCCTCCCCCACCTTCTGCAATACACTGATGTCGTGTTCATTAGCTCCTGTCAAAACTGTCGAATTATTCCCCTCACTATGGTGTGTAAGTTTTGCAGCTTTAGCTAAAACTCCATCCTCCCTATGTTCATCGCCATCTCCGCCTATATTCGAGGACTCCCCTCTGTTCTGATCCGTTTCCTGTAAATCCCTTTGTCTATACAGAACCATGGCTTGACTAGGTGTCGTCTCACCGTCTTTGGCTGTCTCCGGGACGGCCCTCTTGCCCAGCACTGTACCTGCACTTCCTGCAATCAGGTGATCACGAACTGCTGGCGTCAAGTCCATTTCCTCGACCTGGGACAGGTCCTGCACCTGATTCGGTTGAGCAGTCTCATGATTTTCCTGCCTAGTATCAGTATTCATGAGATTCTCTACTGTCTCATCATCCATATGCAGCGGTTCCTGGCCATTCCTATCATTTCCTTCTTCATTAGCTTTATTCTCGATAGATTCCTCAACCTCCCTACATTGGTCATACGTATGACCAAAGCAGTTGCATTTGGTGCACGAAGTGGGCACCCACTCGTACTCAATTTCCTGCTCCTGCCAGGCTCCATTGGGTAGCACCATATCAATTTTCCGAGGTAACAAGTCCGTAGCCGTGATTTCTACGAATACCCGAGCATATGACAATCTCTGCCTTCGTGCCGTCGGGATGTCAGTGCGGAGGGGATTACCTACCATGCTTGCTATTTTCATGATAGATGGGATACTCCACAATTGTGGAGACAACCATGGCAAACGGATCCAGATGGGAACCGTAGTTAATCGATCCTTTTCAAAATTTATCTCAGGCCGCCATCTCTTAAGCACTACAAGACGTCCATCGAACGTCCAGGGTCCTCCTTCCAGTACCCTATTCAAATCCTCTTCCAATGCAAATTTTACAAAATAGAACCCGTTTTCCCGAGAGAATATCTCCATAGCTCCTTTCGGATGCCATATCCGTTGTGCAAAGGCTTTAATTTGTCCGTAGAACGGTCGACTCCCCATCACGTAAAGTACCAGTGTATTCTTCCAATACTCCAGAGTTTCCTCCAAATCATCTCCTGTAATTTCTACCACTTTTCGTCCATCCACGATCTTGGGTTCCACATATTGTAGCGACGTTTCCTCCTGTATTGAGGACGATTTGCATAGGTCCGCCCAGGATACTGGACGAGATGGCTCCATCTGATTAGCCCCCCGTCGGCCAGTATCGTTGTATTGTTCTCGACCGCCTGGCTCCATAATTCTCTCCGTCCCTTTCCCAGTACCGCCCCCATCACCCTTAACCCGCCATTGAGTCGGTTGTTGTGGTTCACGACGCGGGGGAGGACCACCTCCTGGCATCCCTCTCCTGTTCGTCATCGGCCATGTCCTCGTCCCCTGAGGCCGCCCCCTCTGATCCAGACCTCTTTGGTATTCTCTGCGATCTCCACTGGACGCCCTTTTGTTTCTCTTCCTCCGCTCCACCGTAGTCTAACCCCCGGCAATCTCTCTCGCCCCCGCGTCTGCTTGCTCTTCCTCTACTGCGCCGGGCGCCCTTTGGCCAGTGTCCGGCGGTTCTCCCCGTTGCACAAACCCTAGCGCCGCCATTGTTATATATATATATATATATATATATATATATATATATATATATATATATATATATATATATATATATATATATACTAGTCATAACCCGTGCCCATAGGACATGGTTCATTTAAGGTATTCCCCCTCAAAATCTTGGATCCCCAATTTTAAACGAACAATAATAATTATGAGGCCCCCATCAAAATATTAAATCCCAACCACTGCTGGATGTGAATTTTCTTTGGATTTCCTATAAAACCCCACTCTCAATAATGCTCATCCACAACCATTATGAGTGCAAACTCCACTCTTTGGATTCTCCATAAAACCCCACTCTCAATAATGCTCATTCCCCATAAAACCCCACTCTCAATAATGCTCATCCACAACCATTATGAGTGCAAACCCCACTCTTTGGATTCTCCATAAAACCCCACTCTCAATAATGCTCATCCACAACCGTTGATTCACCAAGATTAAATCCCAACCACTCTTTATCTTGGCACAATCAGCCCTAGGATTCAAAAACCTTTGTGTTTTGTAATATATATATATATATATATATATATATATATATATATATATATATATATATATATATATATATTTTAGAATAAGGTAATTGTGTTACAGACCCTTTGCCTGAACGTCTACCAAACTCAGCCCCAAGGCACCGCACTCTAACCACTTGAGCTTATATATATATATATATATATATATATATATATATATATATATATATATATATATATATGGAAATACACACACATACCCCTGTTCGTGAGCTCTGCTATGTTGTCGCTCGTCTGAACCCCCCCCCCCCCCCCCCCCCGGTCTCCTCTGACGGAGGAGGAGGGCCCTCCCTCCGGCTCGTTCTCAGGTTCGTTCTTCTTGCTCGCCACCGATCCGGCCCTCTCCGGCTGCTTCCAACGTTGCAGCTGCCTCATCCTGGTAGCCTGTGTCTCCTCTTCCCGTTCGTCCTTACGGCTCCCATGCGGCATTCTCTGGCGGACGCTAGCTTGGAGCCCTCGTCCGTCCTCCCTCCTGGAGGAGCGGCCCCCCGGGGCTCCCCCTGCTCCTGCGGCATCCGCCTAGACGCTAGCTCAGCTCTCTCTCTTCGGCATCGCACCTCCGGCGATTGCTCCCCCACTCCGGCGGTCCCCCGTATGTGTCCTCCGGTCGGATTCCTCGTAGGTCGAGGGTAACCAGCCACCCGTCGCGGAGTCTGCTGGAGCCTTCCTGCCCTTAAGGCTGCCCTTTGGCCCAAAAGCTGCCTTCTTGGCCCCCCCGCCCTGCCCTCTCCTCGGGCCCCTCGCCCAGGCCCTGGCGCTACCAGCTGCCTAGACAGTTAGCCTGCCAGCTACTTCCTCGGGAGTAGCGACCTTCGTTTCACGCTCTCCAGACGTCTCCCAGCTATCCTTCCTGCTTTCAAGTTCACCCCCACACGTGTACGTGAGGCCCCCACCTGCGCACCCTGCAATTGGTGCAAGTCTTGCCTCCCAGCCTTTCGCGCTTTACGGATTAGGCTCTTCTCAGCTGGCGCCCACTACAAGAAAATTAATTTTTTCCAACGTTTTATAAATGTCGAGAAAAGATCAAAAATGTTGGCATAGTTATTCCCAACGTTTTTGACAAACATCGTCGTTGTCGCAGTTGGGAATTTACGACGTTTTAGATAAACGTTGGTATAGGTAAAGACGACGTTTGGGATAACGTTTAATAAACGTCAAAAATTGTACAATAATGGGTAATAATTTTCCAACATTTTAATAAAAACGTCAAAAACTAAACTTCTTTTCCAACTTTTTGCAAAAAGGTTGGGATTTGCTTTTCCAACCTTTTTCCAGTAATTTCTCAACGTTTTAACATAAACATCAGTATAGGTAAAGCCATTTTAAAAAATATATAATTTGAATATATTTGTTATGCACTTCTATTCAACCGGCTTCTTGATGATTAATTAAATCACACTCCAATTAATATTTTAAATTCAACAATATAAAATCTATACAATGAACTTTTATTGATCAAAATACAACATTTACTGTACAATCGAACAAAATAAAACAAGTCAAAATACAACATTTTTCTCATCATCTTGCAGGATCAGCCAATTAGATGTACATCCCTCCTTCATGTCTTCAAATTTGTGAGTATAATAGCCTCTCCTTAGTATGTATAACCAGCAGGTGCAATGTACTCGACCCAAAAATTCTTACTTTTTTTCTCATCCTCCTGCAAAGAATAGCAATTTACATGTAAAAAAAATGCAATTTCTAAAACAAAGTTTATGACATTCTACAAGAGATATGTCACTGCAATACTAAATATTATTAAATTGGCATCAAGGTTTGGAGATAACTAGAAGGTCCATAGCAATCACCCGCATTGATGCACAAGTTAAAAGGAAATACATTATTTCCTATCTACAATTAATACTTGTTCATCAGCTTCTCTCAGAAAAATAACCTCCATGGCAAGGTAACTTACTTCCACTGAACAAAATAGCTAAAGCTATGGCAAAGAGATGGTCTATCCCAGGATGCCTAGTTTTACTAATATCATTTGAACCAGCACCCATAAATTGGATAGGCTAGGGCCTGCTCAGAGATTATCGTAAATATATTAAGCTTTAGTTTTGTCTGCGTCACAGTCACAATGACGAAGTTGACATGAAACACAAAAACCAACTTGGACAGATGTTTCTGTTCTTAACGGCCCACTCATCTCTCATGGATGCTAGAAATCATTATGCATAAAATCCAACATAATTCCAGCATACAGTTGTCTACCTAGAAGGCCCAACCTTTAATACAAAACAAGTGTCAACATTAGTCAATCAATGATAAAAATGGATTTAAGCCAGAGAATATGAAAGAAACACATAACTCACCCTTCATAAAGCTTCCTGCTCCTAGGGTGTCACGCTGATAACATGGTGCATCTGATCAGACTGATGAAAAAGATCCCTGGAAAGAACTTTTTGGTATTAACTTCTGAATATAAAGAAGCATAATAGTATGAAATAAATCTTACTTTAATCCTTCATATAGTAAGGATATACAATATGGTCATAAGGCTAGCCTTCCCAACATGAATTTCACAAAACAAATGGATACAAAAATACACTTAATAGCTCTAAAGGACATTTGGATATTAACTTCTGAATAATTATCAAGATTCTTCTAATAAACATACTACAACATTATTCTCAAAGATACCCAAAAACAACTACCGTAGGCATATTCTGTGTCCGTGCGATAGTAATCTATAATGTCATTTTCAAAAAACATGTTTAGGTACAAAATATAAAGAAGCATAATAGTATGAAAAAAAAAAAATCTTACTTTAATCCTCCAAAAATTGTGAAGAAAGAACAAACAAACAAAACTAGCACATTAATTAGTACAACCAAAACACCTGAAGATCCAAAGTTTGTTGAACAATTCAACAGATCAAAAATATACTTTATCTAAAACTCTTGATTGAAATATTAATAGTAGAGAACAAAATTATTATAATGATAAATCATTTTTTCTAGATTATAATTCAGATTGCATTATCCACCTGAGATTTATCATCTATAATAATTTAGATTATAGAACTAGTCACCACACATCCATTATAAAGGAAATAGAGAATTTCCTCATTCCAGTTATAGGCAAAGATGTTACACAACAACGAATTATTTCATAAAGTAATATCAAAAATTTAGAATAATTAAGTTTTACCTTCAAGATTTGCTGCAACCCATTTGAAAAATTTAGGACTAATATGACTATCCCGCCACCAGGAAAGAGATTTCCTAGAAATCATCCTCGTCATCTTCCCATTAGATTCAAGTCCCATTGTAGCAGAAATCCTTTTCTATTATAACTGTCATAGGATATATTGAGTTGTTAGAGCAAATAAGAGTACATACGGAACAAATTTGAGTGGAGATATGAATCAGAAATCAGAAATATATGTTAAATGGTCTGTTAGAAATATGAGAGAGAATGGTTATAAAACTTGATAAAATGCTAAGATCACAGACAATTCGATAAGTACTATTGAGATGCCATACTGTTGGCCAATATTTTGTTCATAATCCGTTGTCCTATGGTTTTAGACATCTAATCGCCTTGTTTTAGGGTCAATACTTCGAACATCTCTACCCGTTCAGTATAAATCTTGGTAAAGAATCACATTTGGATACATGATTTGTTATTATTTTTATTTTCCTTCTATGTTGTAGGAAATACTTGAAAGTTCCAAGTTAAGGTATCTTGGAGAAATTTATGATTGTCAGGTTATTTCATTTTGGGATTTCCATAAGAATGCAAGACAGGGGTGGTATTAAATTAAGGATGCTAAGATATATCAGCTTATAATCTTGGTTTCTCAGCTGAGACTTCATACCAAATGGAACAATAACACATAAAAACCTAGCTATAACTGAAATTTTCTAATAGTTGTATGCAAAATAAAAACTAGAAGCCTCTACCAACCTTCATCATGTAAGACCATGCAAATAATATCATAAGTAGAGGACTTTATTATCCTATAACATGGTTCCCAATGTGAAAAAGATTCAGGATGGTAGCAACCAAGCCCTTTCTCTAATCTCAATGGGATCAGTAATGGAGCATAAGAAAGCTCCATAAGAAATTTGATAAAATTTACGATAATATTTTGCCCTGACGTCTTACTAGCTACTTGCGAACTCAGGTAGCTATGTGCATAAGGAAGTCATCCCATTGAAACTAAAATATTATTTGGGATAGGTTCGGGTTATACATATATAACCTAAACCTAACCTGTCGTCTAATGTTTTAAAATGCTTGAGGGGCTAGGGTCAAATGGAACCTATACGCGAGGCGCACGTGAAGCAGTCTGACAAAGGTTTTTAGAAAGGATAAACGTAAATCTTAAAGGAAACCAAAATTTTCAAGTGATAACGTGACAAAAGAGCCTACATTATCTTCTGGCTCAGAAGGTGCCAAAATTTACATGTTTAAGGAAATGTTCCGATCATATAATTAATACAAAGAGATCTCACCACGCCTTCATGTCTTATACAGTAGTAGAATTATCACCCAAATTGAATGTAATACGGTTCTCTTTTACAAGATACATGTAATAGAATATCTGTTACATATACCCGGTCCATGTGCTTACTAAGTGTAATGTTAAAGCTCATTTTTATATCCTTCTCTAAGGGCTCCTCATTAGCCTCTTCAACTAAAGGATTTTGATAATGTAATGTCAAATTTTGTGTATAAGGATTTACTTTGTGCTTGAAAACACAATATACATCTATATTATTAATAAATAAAAGTTTGTGAGTTGATGCAATTTATTTACTAGAGTTATGTCTGGAACTTTGTTTCCAAAGTAGACCTCCAAGTTGGTGAGTTGTTGCAGCAAATACAGGTCCTTCCAAACTGATGAAAAAATGCCCATTGACTGCACAACATACTATATAAAACTAAAACATCTACTAGAACATTTATGCTTTCTACAACTACTTACAAGTTACTATACTCAACTAGTTCTCATTATCTAGAAGAAAACCAAACCAAAATTTTCAAACACTTTTAAAGAAAGGCATCTGAAAAATAAAAGGCAAGGCATTGTCGGGACCAGAGATAAGAACCCAATTCTTCTATATTACTACTGGTCCCATAGGAGAAGCCAATGATAGGGCACAAAGGGTTGGCATCATTGTAAACCGTGGAAAATGATAACCAGAAAGTGTATATTAGGGAAGACGGATTAGGCTGACTATTGCAAGAAACCGGTGAAGCAAAACCAAAGCTAACATCATAACTTGTGGATATATGCATCATTGAGAATGAACAAATAAAACTAGGATAAAACATAAACAGGACATGACAAAGAATATATATCCAAATATAAATAGTTGTTAATCTCAGCTTCTTGAATTCATCGAATAGAAGACGATATAATAAGTGGGAGAATTAAAACCTAAAGTAATCTTGTAAAACTAAAATGAAAAGAGTGGATGCCAGAGAAGTAAATTTGTTTATTACAAAGGAACCTGTGATAAGAAAAATGCATCCATGGTTCATATCTTTGTTCCTTAACATTTTTAATATGCCGAAGATATAGTAAGTAGTCTCTTGAACATGCATACATAACTGTATCTAACAAATACATAAGAGTATCTTCTTATGTATCAGCGTGTACATACTTGATACGTATCCAACACGGATCCAGGACACCATTCATGCACAATTCAGTCAAGATGTTGAAGAATGATGAGAAATCTGGAAGATACTCCAATCATTTTTTTCTTCAAGATAACAAAAATGTCTCAACAATGTACATTTTGCTATAAGATGAGGTAGAAACATCCTACAATCAATGTTCTATAAGAGAAGGCAATTCAAGGAAAATGGAAAGAACATATATGTGAAAGAAAACATTCAAAACCATTCATTAAGCCTTCTCTCATCAGAAAGGGGTCCATATGGACAAGAGATCAAGAAAAAAAAAATTATTGAAAATCTCAAGTTTCCAAAAATTTCTTTCACAAGAAGCTCCTGGACTTATGGATTTAGATAAAACATCCTTTCACCTCTTTCACCCTTTTAATCGACATTGTGGCAAGTTTTTAACTCTGAGCTTGACCAACAACACACTTTTGTACCACTTGTAAATGTCAAATATGTGTAACCGTCAGTTTGTCAAATTTAGCATTGTTATTGCGCAAAGGTGATAGGAAGTTGCAGCAGTCCGCCAAGTCAAGTGATTTGAGCAGAACATGTACCTATAATTGATAGTCATAGCTTAGGATGTTGTTTGTTGATGCTTCACCAGGATCATGTCTAATACTATCGTAATGAGTATTGATGGCAATATATAATCGTGCATTGAATCCATCATCTCTTTAAGCCTCCACCCTTGTTCCTCCTTTAAGCTTGCTGCTTCGAATTCGAGACGAGCAAGATGTTTTGTTCGTCAATCATTTCCCTGAAACTATTCGATAATCAAACACGAAGGGTGGCTTTGCTTCAAGGGGGACCTACGAATATAACAACCATTACCAATCAATCGAAAAGGGAAACACCATGTCACGGACTTATGTTCCTAATTCACAAACAATAAATAAAATGTGACAGTACATAACAAAAAGCAGTCGAATCCATCCATTATGAAAGCTCTCTAAATTAATTCAGAGTCTTAGACATGCACTGCAGAAAACAGAAGGATCCTTCTGCATTGATCAAACAGAGTAAAAAAAAAAAAGAAAAAGGACTACAACTCCCATCCCTAATTACAAACATGGGTACTGAGCAAAACCTAACCTTTTCAAATTAACAAAAACTAAAATCATAACAATGTATAAAAAAATGTAATAACCTTTGGCTGAAACTACACTCGAGCATTGCTTGTGCGGATCAAAATTTGTCACTTTTAAGTCTGAAACTGAAAGAAATTGACCTGGAAGCGAGCAATGGCGTCAGGGCAATGGTGTTGTAGGCGCTCACCATATGGAGAGGGGCGTTCACATAGTAGAGAGGGGTCATCACCATGAAAGGATCCTCCTTTGCTGTGCTCTCCTTGCTTCCTCCGTGCCTTCCTTGGCAGCAATGGATAAAAGAAGGAGAGGAGGAGCATCGGCAGAGGCGGCAGAGAGAGGAAGTTAGGGTTCTGGTACAGAAAGTAATGATGATGGAGGAAGAAGAGGAGGATAGTGGTGAGATTAATTGGAGAGCTGCCATATATTATGAGTCCTCTCTCTCTTCTTCTCTTGATAATTGATAAAAATCTTCATCAACTTCTTTACGAAAGAATTTTCGGTCGATCGATCACTCACCTCGATGACATACCGGGCGACGACGGTACTGTTGTTGAGCACGACCCACTGGATGGTGTAGTAGTCACCCCGTTCGGGCTCGGTGATGGAGCAACATCATCCTCGACCAACCTCTACAATTTCTTTAGGTACCCGTATGCCGCTGCAGTATACCTATCGTTCTTCAGCTCCTCCCCCGGAGGGTCCGTCGAACCTCTACTACTGTCGCCGATGGCGGCAACGACAATGGAGGTGATTGCTTCCTCCACCACCCCGATCTCTGATGACATTGGAGACCGATTTGAGTAGGATTTGAGAAAATTTGGTGGATTTTTGATGGAAAGAAGAGGAGGGGCTGGGTTTGGAGAAGACGGGAGAAAGAAATAGGGGTATGGTGATGAGGAGGGGTTAGAGGAGGACATAGGGTCTCCGATGGAGAAGTGGGGTGCTCGAAGCAGAGGAGATCTGTCAGAGGCACAGGTGGAGAGGAGGGCGACCGATTTTGGCAGAGAGGATTTGGGAGGGCACAAAGAAATGAAAGGAAATGAAAAATATAGAGCATTTTTAAATTTTAGGAGATTTTTTGGGCGCAAAAACGTAAATACTCTTGACGATTTTATTCTAAATCAATAAACCAAAATTTTTTATTTTGGCTTAAAATAAATACGATTTGTTTTTTCTTTTTTAAGTTAAAATTAACCAACGTTTATACAAATCTGTTGCATATTTTTGACGTTTATATCCAAACGTCAGCTAATTCCTCGACGATTATTGCAAATCGTTGACATATCAACTCTATGCCGACTATTCTATAAATGCTAGGAAATAAATGCCATGAATTTTTAACATTTATAAGAAAATGTCGATATTTTTCAACGTTTATTGTAAAACGTCGGTGTATCGTGTCTAAGCCGACGTTCCCATAAACGTTGGAAGAAAAAAATGTTTGTAAATCCCTATTTTCTTGTAGTGGCCTCAGGGCCCAGCACACCTGTAGATGGCGCATGACTTTCACAGCATCTTGCGCACTCTGGTCTTGGCGTCCCTATCTTGGCGCCACCTGCTACTAGAGTGCTGGCGCACTTTTGTCTCCTCCCCTCCTTCGTCTCAGCTGGTGCCTCAGGGTCCAGAGCACCCTGTAGGTGGCGTAGGCCCTTCGTAGCCACTTACGCACTCTAGTCTTGTCGTCCCTTCCTTGGCGCCACCTGCTACTACTGGTGCTGGCACAATTTTGTCTCCCCCCTCCTTTGTCTGAGGTGCTAGGGGGCGCTGACATCTATTTTGCGCGTAAGCGGGTCGCTCATGATTCGACCCCAACTGGCGCACTCGGCTCGAGTTATGCTCCCTTATCATCTGATGCCCAGTGCCCGGTCACATCATCTCCTGCCCTTGGTTAGGAGGCTTCCTCTGGTGGAGCCCTGACCTTTTCGGCGATCCATCAGTCAGTGCCTTCTCTCCTGTCCGCGCTTTCTAGAGGACCAGCCCCAACGGACAACCCACCTCCCTCCCAGAACCATCCCTCTCATCCCCCGTGTTTGTCTTATGCGGAGATGCTCAGACATGATCGCGCAGCGAAACACTTCCTTCCCCCCAAGGTCATCAACCTCCCGGACATCAAATACCCCGCCCCGATAGGTAGTCATGCAATATCGGTCCCCTTTTCCACAGACGAAATTTCTTTGTTATCTGCTACCTTCTCTCAGACTTTTGTCATGAAATTCTCAACGGGTTGCCCGAAGCTCTCTAGAGTTCAGGAAGTGATCGCCGGTTGGGGCCTTATATCTGGATACAAGGTTGCTCCGAAGGATCCTAAACATATGTTCCTTCACCTCTCCTCTAAGTGCAACTACAAGAGGGTCTGGACTAAAGGCACAGGAAGGATCGATACTCACAGCATAAAAATCATTAAATGTACTCCAAACTTCAACACTAAAGAAGACTCGGCTATCGTCTCTACCTGGGTTACCCTTCCTAACCTACCCCTCATATGTTTCTCTCCCGCAGCCATAAAAATAATCGTAAACTCTTTTGGGATGTTTGTGGCCTTGGCTAAAGAAACCCATAACCTCTCCAAGGGAAACTACGCCAGAATTTGTATGGAACTTGATCTGGCGAAGGACCTGCCCAACCATATCCAGATAGAGCTTGGTAATAAGACGCACGTCCAGCAAATTATCTATGACAATAATGTAATCTTCTACAAGCACTTCCATATGCGTAGCCACTACACTGAGCACTGTTACAGGGCGCATCCGGAGCTGAAGAAGAAAGTGAGTCGTAAGGCAGCCACCTCCTCTCTACAGAATAAACAAAATCACCAATCCCTGATCCTACCTCTTCCTAACTTCCACATCCGATTTGAAGCCAGTACTGGAACTGCCTGCCCCTATCCCCAGCCCCAACGAGAACAGCCATTGTGTCCTACAAACCCCCAGCTATCAACCTCACCAACAAATTTAATATCCTTGACTCAGACCTTACTGACACCCCTCTGGAGACTTGCACCTCTGAAGATCTCACCAGGGCTACCAACTCGATGGTAGAATCAAAGAACACCGAAGATACTGGCAGGGAGGCAAAAATCGTTCATCAGTCACCGGAGAACCAATCGAAATCAAGCCAAGAGGACCCCTCAATCCAAGATCCATCTGTTCCCTCCCCCAACCCATAATGTACCGACCATACGCGCAGATGCTCTGGCCAACATTGGCCATGCTCTAGTAGCCAGGTTCCAATAGGCCATTGATGCGGGTTTCACCTGCCCGAACAGTCACTTTGGTGCATTAGCAGAAATAGTCGGAGAGGCCTACATGCACCTGATTGAGGACCCAAATGAACTGACAAAAGATATTAACTTCATGAAGGACGGAAAGGAGGCTACCACCATCAGTAAATCAAAAAAAGAAGAAAAAGAGCGACAAAGAGTCCACGGTCATGACCACCAGGTCAGCCGTAAAACTCATCAAATCCTCCCACCCCACAACAACCCAAATGTTTAACATTCTTTCTTGGAATGTTAGGGGCCTGGCGAACAAACCAACCTTGAGAAGAGTTATTAGTCTCAAAAAATATACAGGATTGACATATTAGTGTTCATTGAACCCAAAATCTCCCACAAGAAACTCAAATCCATCCAACTTCAGTTAGGTTTCCCCTCCGCCGTTGCGGGATGTCATGACATCTGGATCCTCTTCTCGGCTGATGTCAAGTTCGGTATTATTTACAACTCGAGGCCGGTGCTCTCATGTTGGATGGAACATCCCACGCTCCAGTCCTATTCCCTTTTGTCCGCTGTCCACGGTAGCTGTGACCTCTCTGATCGTAAGTAGCTTTGGGACGTCCTGAGGGACACTCATCTTAACCTCATCAACCTTCCGTGGCTCTGTGTAGGTGACTTCAATGCTATCACTTGCAGAGAGGAGAAGTCGGAGGGACATCCTCCCCCTCCAATGGCTATGAATGATTTCATCAGCTTCATATTCGACGCCCATCTGTCTCCCCTTCAGTAATCCGGCAACGCATTCACCTGGTGTAATATGCAAGAAGGTGTCCGACGGCAGTACTCCCGCCTAGATCGTGCCCTCGTTAATGTTCAGTAGGCTAATATGGGTATCATTTCCAACCTCTTGCACCTCAACTTCACTGAATCGGAACATTCGCCTTTCTCATTGAAATCAGAAGCAACTCGAACCATATCAAGAAAAGTTTCGGTTTCTTTGACCTTTGGAGCCATCACCCATAGTTCAGGAACACCGTAGAAGCCGCCTGGAGCACCACTTATGACTTCGACCCTCTTCTTCGTGTGGCAGCCAAGCTGAAGGCCACAAGAAAAGCCCTAACTGTCTAGAGTAAGGATGCTTTTGGCGATATCTTTTAGGTCATCCACACGGCCAAGGATGACGTTACCCATACGGAGATTCTTTTCGCTTCCGAAAGATCCCCTGCGGCCCGTGCTTCCATCAACCTCACCAGAGCGCTACTGAAGTTCCGGCTGAAAGTTAAAACAGAATTCTGAAAAAAGAAAGCTA
>JANAVB010029217.1:6560883-6573383 GCA_029216955.1 Iris pallida | reverse complement strand
TAAAATATGTTATAAATGATGAAATATATTGTTTGGCTAAGTGTAAGTGATATTCTAAAAAATTACCACAAACTATTACATATGCTTTTAGAGCACAACTATGAGATACTCCAAGCCAATAAGAATTTTATATTTGTACCAGTATTTTGATTGTCTTAGAGTAGCACATAGTTGAATTATGAAATTTCTACCAGGTGGTCGTACTTTAAGGGACTATTTGGTTGAGTCTCATTTGGTAAAATGGAAGTGAGGCTGAGGGATTTAATGTGGGTTTACCGAAAATCTTTTCTTTCTTTGCTATGTTAATATTAATTAATTGTGCCTAACTCGAGTGACTCTTGTGGTTATCGAAAAGAGACATAAGATCCTGATTGGATGGCGGAAGATCGATGGATCGAACTACGGGTGCGTATTATTCCTTCCATTTATAAATGGTAGAAGTTGTGGTGGTAGTGGGCCGACATGCAACGCAGCGTGAACAAAATTTCGAGTGTTACCTCCGACATTTCAAAAAAAAATAAAAAAATTAATGGTTCAATTTTTTCCGCCCATGTCGCATTAGCAAATTCTCTCCAACCAATTCCTTCTGAAGTCGTGAGAATTCAAGGGATTTTCAGTTTTTCATGGGCCAATAACCTTTAACATCAATTACAATTAATTCTAACAAGTGGGCCGTCCTTTATCTATACTCTTTTTGCAGCCACATAGATTCCACCAACCAAATACATAAAACCTATGAAATTCTCAGGAAGTGCCACATTAATTTAATTTCAAGCATTTTATGCATTTTTGGAATTTCTAAACCAAATATACTTTGCTAGAAGTTGTAAATAACTTGAGGGAACTTAGAATAAATTTAGTAGATTTTATGTTTGGTTTAAGGAATTTAGGGAACCTATATATATAAGAGTAATCTTAGTCCTAAATTATGGGTTTGTCTCCACCATGTAACCAATGTTATCCTTTCAATTTCCTTTTGTTCAACTTGAATTTTGGTAGAACGCAAAGAAATTAAGATATATGGGTTCTACCATAAAATAAATACTCTCTCTCTTATTCTTCTTGAGTATGTGCTTTTATGTACTAATTTCGGACCTCATCTATAATACAAACTTTTTTTGTCTAATTATGAGACAAACAATTTATTTAAGATTTTCCTATGCATGTTCTGGGAGGCCTATATCTTTTTTTTTCTTTTCTGAAAATGATTCATAGAAGTCGGGATGAGACCAATTGAATGGATGCTAACTTCTATGAGTTGCTGGAGTTTTTCAACTTTCAAATGCCAAAAAGACTCTCAGAGCATGTGATGGCATACAATGTTTGGAATGATATCAATTACTAGAACACTTAATTACAACTTTTATTATTGTAAATATATATATATTTTTTTGAGTAAGGACTTTGGGACAGTGATAATGTCGAGCTGTGACATTATATGAGAGGTTTTGGAATTTCTATTGTATTAATTGTCAAGTATAAGGTGGTTGTTTCCCTTATGAGAGGTGCTATGCAGGAGGTTTCTGATGTTCTAAGGTCATGTTAATACAGTTTCTAAGGTAGGAGATATTATCCTTGACTGGATGGTTCAATCTCACATGACAGGTTATTTATAGTAAAGTTTAATTAAAACAAATTTAACAAAAAAATTCGTGTGTGCAATGCACGTGTTGTCATATTTAAAACGAATTAATAATTTCAAAACTAACTTTTTATTGTAATTAAAAATTAGTCAGAGCCGCCACAATTAAAAATAAAAAATATATTCTAAGTAATAGTTTAACTACCTTATATTAACTATGTTAGTTCGGGACTTGATCAAAGATGGTAGACTCGATGTCGAGATCAGAGGTTCAACAAATGTTCACCTTCTGATATTTCTCAAGATCCAAGAGGAACACTATAATATGAATCTGATTACAAAAGCAACAATAATCAGAAAATAAATCTCATGTTCTTCCTCGCAATCGCAGTAGCTGACGGACAGAACTGAGTTACAATTCAGATAAAGGAGAAGAAAGAAGAAAGAAGAAGAGAAAAGGTTCTTGCTGGGGTGATTAAGATCACCGTTGCTCAAAGCAAGATTCGCCCCACCACGATCTGCTTCCAGGAACCAGCAAGTTCACGAAGAACTTCTGGAACGCTCGTAAGTCAACATTTGAGACTTGAACGGGCTTCCTGGACTTTACGGACTCCCTTAACTCTCTTCTTGGTGCATCTTTCAAAGGAAGCCAAGGGGCTCTATTTATAGAGTGGAGTTGACACTTCACCTCTTCTCCTATCCGATGTGGGACTAAAATACCAATACTCAAAAATAGAGTTTGATGTTTTAGATCTCCCACAATCAGCATAGAAGTGTGACAGTCCACGCCTACCCCCCGAACACTCCCGTGCATGCATGAGACATCCTGGAGTCCGTGTCCGAGTTCGCACAACAAAAATCAACTTATATCTTTGTTGGAATTAATCCTTTTTCCTTCTAGAAAAATACTCCCACATGGCACAAACTTGTGCCCCACTATACCTCATGTGCACACCTCAACACAAGTAATGCATTATATTGAGATACTCACCATTTGGTATAGCCGATGTGGGACTATCTTTTCTAGTCCAAAGGCAAAAATACCAACAATCTCCCATATATCTCAATATATGGGTTGAGCATTCCCTACAGTGACTGCCCATCATGCATTAGGAGAGATATCGCTACGACTTGAATCTTCCCACATAGGTTAAATAATAGCATGATACAAGAATGGACTAAGCCTTGAATTCTGTACCATAACTACAATTCTTCCTACTCACATAATGAAATCAATTGTGCTTCTGGCTGCACATTGAAGGCCTTGTGCCAGCCTTGTTTCAGTGTATTATTTTTGGGCGTCTACAAGTTTACCCTCAAGAGACGGCCTGATATCTCTGTCCATACACTATAGGTGAGTTCTTTATAAAGAGTCATAGCATGAAGCATTGCGCTTCTTTGCGGTGCTACGCCGCTATGACATGGCTTAAAGCCGAGGCTTTATCCCACCTGGGTACCTCATCGTAGTGTCATACTACTGTAGCATGAGCTCACAAGCCTCTTTGTAGTGCCAAGCTACCCAGCATGAAGCCTTGCGCTTCCGTGCGGTGTTACGCCGCTATGACATGGCTCGCGAAGCCGAGGCTTTACCCTACATGGTACCTCTTCATGGTGTCATGCCAGTGTAACATGAGGACATCGTCCTCTTTGTAGTGCTGTCTATATCTCTTTATTACGATTATGCAACATTAGGCTACCTGCCTATATGCGGTGCTACGCCGCTGTGACTTGGCTTGCAAAGCCGAGGCATTACCCCTACCTAGGAACCTCATGGTGAAGTCACCTTACTGTAGCATGGAGTTACACTCCTTGTAGTGCTGCGCTACCGTGCTTCCTGTAAAGCACTTCCAGGCATTCACTCTGCCTGAGAACTCATTAAGTCATTTAAGCCAACCTTCCCACAGGATCTGTTTTTCGCAGAAAACAACAGTAGACAACAGTGGTTGTAGGTCCGTAACCTCTCCATGTCACAGAGGACAAGTACCCACCATTTCTGATATTTTTTTGGTTAATAGTCCTCCCTTGAACCAAAAGCTAGATGCCTAGTAGATTTCTCTTTGAACTAATAGCATAAAACTTTATGGTAGGAATGTAATAACACAATATCAGAATGCCTTCAAGCCCATTTTATAAGCTGTGTCTTCGACCAGCTGGCGCTTGAGGCCCTTGTTGAACGGATCCGCCAGGTTCTCCTGACTCCGAACATCAATCACTGCAAAACACCCCTATTGATGAGATCATGTACTGCCCTATGCTTCAACTGCACAGTCCTCTTCTTCCCGTTGAAGAGGTCATTTGATGCCATCGTCGCAGTCGCCTGGTTGTCGCAGTATATCGGTATCCCTGGTATTTGCGTCCCAACCATTGGAAGATCATATATGAGCTCCCGAAGCCATTCTGCTTCCTCTGCTGCGGTATCAAGTACAAAGAACTCAGATTCCATGGACGACCGCGAGAGCATAGTCTGATTCTTCAATTTTCATGATATAGCAACTCCATCCATTGTAAAAATGTATCCACCTGTGGACCTCTCGCTCTCCACTTATGAGTACCAACTGGCATCACTGAAGCCTTTCACTACCGGCGGATCTCCGCTGTAGTGTAGTGCATATGTCTGAGTCTTTTTGAGATATCTCATAACCCGTTTCACAGCTTTCCAGTGCTCAATGCCTGGATTGCTCGTGAAATGACTCAGCATTCCTACGACGAAAGCTATGCAAGACCTTGTGACAGTAGTAGCATACATCAAACTCCTGATTATGCTTACATACTCCAGCTGCTTGACACTTTCCCTGAATTAGGCTTCAGCTTCAGATCACACCTGTACGGCGTATCGATTCCTGGAAAATCCTGATACCCGTAACGAGTGATCATCTTCTCAACATAGCGAGACTGTGACAGTGCTAGTCCAGTGTCTGTCCAGATGATCTTGAGTCCCAAGATAACATCAGCATCCCCCAAGTCCATCATATTGAACTTCGTCGAGAGGAACTTCTTTATCTCCGTGACACAGCTTATATCCGTACCTAGGATTAGCATGTCGTCCATATATAGACAAGCGATGACTCCTCTTCCGTCAACAAACTTTGTATAGACACACTTGTCTGTTTCACTGACCCTGTAGCCATTTGACCTTATGACTTTGTCAAACTTCTCATGCCATATTTTGGGAACTTGCTTTAAAACCGTACAGAGATTTCACCAACTTGTAGACTTTGTCTTCAAGACCTTTGACGACAAACACTTCTGTCTGTTGCATGTAGATCTCTTCGGTCAGCTCTTCATTCAGGAATGCTATTTTCACATCCATCTGATGTATCACCATCTTATGTATCGCTGCGAGAGCAATCAATATTCTGATGGTGGTCATCCGAGCTACTGGAGCATACGTGTCAAAGTAGACGATCCCCTGCTTCTGAGAAAACTCCTTTGCCACTAGTCTCGCCTTGAAATTGTCAATGGTTCCATCAGCTTTCATCTTCTTCTTGAAGATCCACTTGCATCCGATAGGTTTTGCTCCTTCAGGAAGATCAACCAACACCCAAGTGTTAATTGAGGTGATGGAATCAATTTCATTGTCAATCGCCTCCTTCCAGAAAAATACGTCTCTGATCTTCATCGCCTCATTATAGGTAAGCAGATCTGCTTCCACATGATAGGTAAAAAAGTCATTTCTGAAGTCCTTCGACCTCCTCGCACACTTCGCTGACGGCTCAGCGAGTTCTGGTTCAGCTGTTGTTTCAATAACAACAACTTCATCTTGGACAACTAGCTCATTGAAGACCTCAGTCGCCTTTGTACCTTCATCATTCTCGGGAATGTCCGTTAGAACAATGTTCTTGTGCCTTGCAAACTTGTCTTCAAAGTATTCAGCATCACGAGATTCGATGATATTATTTGACTAAATATCAAAAAATCTCTGAGCATCACTCTTTTCGGCATATCCCAAGAAGATCGTCTTCGTAGTCCTTGTCCCCAGTTTCTGAATCTTCAGATCTGGGAGCTTCATATAAGCCAGACACCCCCACACTCGAATGACATTCAAGTTGGGTCTGACTTTGAACCAGAGTTCATGAGGAGTTACGTCCGAAGTTGCATACGGCACTCTAAAAAGTGGCCGTCAATGCAGCTTATCCCCAATAGCATTTAGGAAGACCCGCAGTTAGCAGCATTGAGTTCATCATTTCTGTCAACATTCTATTTTTCCTCTCCACTACTCTGTTAGATTGAGGAGAATACGGAGCAATAGTCTCATTGATGATTCCATGTTATTTGCAGAACGATACGAATTCATGAGACCTATACTCTACATCTCGATCACTTCTGAGCAGTTGTAGATCGGTTTAACGTTCAGCTTCAGGCCTGAAGTCTCTGAACTACTCGAATGCTGTATCATTCTACTTGAGAAGTCATGCGAACGTGCACTTCGAAAAATACTTCGAACTGTCCTTTGTGGAGATTTGATAAAAGTCACAGATATCTGAGTGTACTAACTCCAGATGATCAGTACTTTAGTTCAATCGTCTGAGCAGCTTTCCAACAGTTTTGTATCTGTACAGACCTTAAAATCCTCCACCTCCTTACCCCCACATTCTGAAGTTAAGGTCCCGGTAGGACAGCTTGAGTCTGCTTCTATCATAGAACAACTCTCAGTCCATTCAATAAAATAACTTTATCGCCATAAGCAGAAGTTCGAACATCCCTTCAGCACCGAACATCTTTTCGAAGCATATTCCTCGCCAAGAAATTACCATCTGGCTAGTACGAATGTCCATCTTTCAAGTCTATATCAGATAACAGACTTCCTGAGATCGGATCTTCGAAAATCTCTGGTACGTGTTACACGCATTCCAGTATCCTTGTCGGTGGTTCATAACAACTATCTCGATGTTCAGATATTCTGCTAGGTACATGTTCACCATCGAGACCTTCGTCATAACACGGCTCGTCCTTGGTGAACAGCTCCTTCGAGAGCACATGTGGTCAGATGCACTAGTGTCAGACCACTAGTCAGCTACCACGCTAGATAACTCAACCTGTGCAACAATAGCAACCAAGTTAAGTAATCAAAATAACAAAGTTTAGCCATGCCTACTATTTTGTTTTGGGCTTGAATTTACATTCACGCTTGTAGTAGCCCTTCTTGCCACAGTTGAACCAAGTCACGAGGGACTTAGACTTCTGTTGCTTGAACGAAGGACCGTTCACTTTTAGATTAGTTGAGTCCTTCTTCTTGTGATGAGAAGCCACTTGCTTCACCTTGAACTCTCTTGTCTGCACCAAGTTGACCTTAGCCAGTTGTTTGAACAGAGAGTCCATCTTCTGTCGAGATCGTATTTCGTCCTCAACATGGATCTTTTGTAGAAGATCTTCCAAGCTAATGTATAGCTTCTTCCGATGCATTCTAGCATAGAAGTTGCTCCAACCAGCAAGAAGTTTTGAGACTATTCCTCCAACTACAAACTTGTCGACGAGGGGCATCTTCTTATCATCTAACTTCTGGCACAACTCCAGGAATTCCTTCACTTGAGGTAGCATCGCCATCTCGTCTTCGAAGAGCCACTTGTGGTACTTCTCGACGATGAAGATTTTGGACATGTTTTCATCATCTTCATATAGCTTGCCCAAAGAATCCCAAATCTCTTTGGCCTTCATCTTCTTGGAATATGACTCTGCCAAAGAGTCTTCCATAGAATTGAGAATCAGCAGTTTACAAATACTATTTTCTCTTCTATTTGCTCTGCTTGACGAGTGCAGCAACAATAGCATCGGCAGTTCCTCCTTCTGGAATCATCGGTTCATCCTCAATCAACACATGGTCTACGTCCACAAGTTGAAGATTAAGGATGACCTTCCTCTTCCAGATTTGGAAATATTCTCCGTCGAATTTTTCCAACTTGTTAAAGCTGGTATTGATGAGAGAAGCACGAGAGTTCTCCATCTACAAGGATCTTGCTTTGAGATTGTTAGTCCCGAGGCTTGATCAAAGATGGTAGACTCGATGTCGAGATCAGAGGTTCAATAAACGTTCACCTTCTGATATTTCTCGAGATCCAAGAGGAACACTATAATATGAATCTGATTACAAAAATAACAATAATCAGAAAATAAATCTTATGTTCTTCCTCGCAATCGCAGTTGCTGACGGACAGAACTGAGTTATAACTCAGATAAATGAGAAGAAAGAAGAAAGAAGAAAGAAGAAGAGGAAATGTCACTACCACTTTTCTAGCTTGAGGGTATTTTGGTCATTTTCAAAATTTTGGGAATTATTTGGAATTATTATTTATTAATTATAATTATTAGAATTTTATATGATTTTTAGTGTAATTGTTTTGGTGCTAGTTTTAGACATGACTAGTGTTGACTTGGAGACTGTCCTAGAGGCTAACCCAGGTCCTGACCATTTGATTTGGATATGGAAACCTAGCTTGACCTAAGTTAGTGGAAATTAGTTCATTAGAATTGAATTGAGGAAATTAGGAATTAAATTGTTGAGAAATGGCTTGTGATTTCACAAGTCATGGTTATGACTTAGCCTTATAGAACCAACCAAACCCTAGTGAAACCTAGCCTATCCAACCCACTTGGCCGGCCACTAGGTCACCCCCCTCTATATAATCTCTCCTAAAATTTAGGGCTAGCCTCTTCCTTAGAAATTATTGCTAGTTTGGAAAGAGGTGAGTCTCCATCTTCCCTAATCCATAGAAAATCCATTTCAATTCATTTTTCCTCCAAATTAATTGCATTAGGACCTAAAATTATTGTACTTGCTGCTGTTATTGAGAGATTTCAGGGAATACACAATTTGTGGATATTTTGGGAGCTTGAGGAACCATTTCATTGGAGCTTTTGTGAGAATTTGACATCAATAGGTATATTCCATTCCTCACCATGAATTTACTGTTTTATTGCATTTCTAGGATGCCCTAGCCCTAACCTAGCTGTAGGAATAGGTAATCCTAGGTTTTGGATCCATTACGTGTCCGTATCGGACACGTATCAGCGTGCGGTTGAATGTGTTCGACGAAATGCCTCAAAGGGCATTTCGTTTGATTTTGTGGATTGTGTTTGAATAGAAAGCTAGGTCTTCACCTCGCTTATGCATTTCTATTACGCTGAGCACGATTTAGCGTCGTGTCGAGTCGTACGGACACGCGGACACGCGATCGCGCACACGCGCGCGCTGACAGGATTATGCCCTGCTACTCGGGCTAGATTTCGACCTGGATACGGCATTTTGGCCCACGAAATTTGACACACGTGTTGTGTCCACGACTGACACGGGGTCCCCCAAGTGGCACGACCCCTCGTGTCGTGTCGGTCACGCATTTGCGTGTGCACGAGTTGTGCACTGTGTGTACCAGTGCACTGAGATTTGTTTCTTGTTTTAATTCGATTTTAAATACTTTTAATTGTGTTTTTACTTGCTAAATTAAATCCAAATATGATGTATTATCTCTGTTACATTAGGTTACATGTTTAATTAGGTTTAATGCGGAGAAATGGATTCGAATTAGGATTTGCTGCACATTTCTGATACTGGATTTTTCCAGATTATTCCTAACCATTTAAATTCTGTCAAATGATGTTCTTACTGATTCAAATGTTACCCACATGTTGCAATTCATGTTAGCTAAGTATATTGCATTCAAAATTGGCTTTTGGGTGTGTTAATGGGATTTTTGGATGATGTGTGGTTTTCGAAAACTGTCAATGCCTGAGTATTAGGTTCCTCCTCTCTTAAACCTCAGTTTTCTTGCTGTTATTCACTTTTAAATGTCCCCACATATTGTTGATCATATGTTAGCTCAATGTTACATTCGATTGGTTTTATGGTATTGAAAATGGGATTTTGGTTTTTGTGTTGGATTTGAATGGAATGGAACTAGGTACTGTATGAAAACTGAGAATGGGGGGAAATGTTATCTAATAACCTAAGATTGGTTGAATGGTTAACATTCACATTGATTTGGTTCTTTCCTATGTATAAACCTGAGAATGAGATTTTGGGCATGGGGTTGATTGTATTTAACTGCTAGCTAGGACTGATTTCCCTTCCTTTCAAAATCTGTGAACTGTTATTTATCTCTTTAAATGTTTGATTGAAAAATCGAGTGTTTGTTGAAGACTGTTAATGATTCAAACATATTAAATCTGAGATGCAAGACTAGGCTGTTAACTAAGCTTTATGTATGGACTGATGTGGTGGTTGTTGATTCAAATCCTGAGAATGATATGTGGGACTGAAAACTGGAAATTGTGAACTGTGTGGGATGATTTCCTATGTGTTAATCTGAGTTGATATGGGACTGAACTGAGAATGGTTCTGAAACCTGGAATTGGTTTCCTGTCCTTTCTTTGAACTGTATTTCACTGATTTTCCCTATGAACACTGCCACTGTTTCTTAATTTTCCTGAATACACAAACACACTCATTATACACTGTCTAGACTCAACACACACACCCATGGACATCATCATGTGTTTCCCTCTCTCTCTTTATATATATATATATATATATATATATATATATATATATATATATATATATATATAAATTGAGATATATATATAAGTTTCCTATATATATGAGTGAAAAAAAAAAATATAAATTGAGATATAATATATATAAATTGAGATATATATATAAGTTTCCTATATATATGAGTGTGTGTGCTTTTATATATATATTAGATATATATATGTATGTGATATATATATGGGTAGCCTACATGTTAGGTATAATCCTTTATTAGATTATAATATATATCTATGTGTGTATTATAGTTAGGCTTATGATTTGACTTGTGTAGATGAGTTATGGGTTGGCTTATGGCATGGTATGCCTAGTATGGAGTCTAGAATAGACTGTTAGCCTTGATAAGACCTAGAATGGCTTGTTTGACCTAGTGAGACTTGGTTAGACCTAGTTGACCATAGTTTGACTTTAGGGTTGACCAGAGTTGACCAAGAGTTGACTTTGGTCTAGATTGACTTAGATTCATGCAGAATGCATTGATTTGCATCTTTTTATCATTGTAGACTCATAGTGACTTATACTGTTCTATAGGAGATAAACACCACTCCTCGGACAGTATATTTTCTCCAGATTCTCAGGATACAAGCGAGTACATTCTCTGATCATTTTATATCCTGCATTAGGAGTATATTTCCTGCTTTAGACTACTTTACATGATGCTGACACGTCAGAAACATGGATTAGTACTATATGGATCTTGTCGTGCGATGTTATACCCTTAGCGGATACATCGGGTATTTCATTTTCGTGTACTTTATCATGAGCATCGTGTACTCCTTGTGTTCGTGCTTTTCGTGTACAAATCATGTGAAATCGTGTATACTCATATGCTCACATGATCTCGTGTGCGACTATACTTCGTGTGCAATAACATAACTTGGCTAGATCCTTGTGTAGGGGGAGTAGAAGTGGTTATGTAATCAATCCAGTAGATTACTCGTGTACAACCTCTGTACATTACTCGTGTACAACATCGTGCCGTTTACATAACCGTTTTGTGCTCTAAATCACTAGTCACTGATATCTCTCTATATACAGTATCTATTTATTTACAGTCTTCCTGTTTTTTATGTTATTCCTTCAGTATCTTGTATATTACTCTCTATCATGATTATATATCCTGACCTGCTATGATTTGTTGAGATGTACTGTGCTCGCTCCTGTCCTGACTGGACCTGTTGAAATATTACAGAGGACGAGGCTTAGGCGTTCTGCCCTACTTACTACGGTGCTACACTAGATGAGTGCCTGGACTTGGACCAGCAGGACCCACTAGCAGTAGACGACACTCCTTTAGATTAGGATTGTCTTTATTTTCATGGATCACTGTATATATTTTTCTGAGATTCTGGGATATGTATTTATTTTAGACACTTAGAATTCTGGCTGTATTTCTGTGTTTTGATTCCTGTATATTATCTTTTATCTATCTATCTTTCATGTTCTACCTTAGTTGTGATTGAGACTGTATTGCTATGTCGCCTCCATTCGGAGAGTATATACTGTACAGGTACCTTTATAATTGTTAGATGTTGACCTAGGACAGCGCTCTACCGTCGACACTGCGGCGTAGGCTGGACGTACCCACGTCTCGTGCCCTTACTCTAGGGTGCGGGTCATGACAGGAAAGGTTCTTGCTGGGGTGATTAAGATCACCGTTGCTCAAAGCAAGATTCGTCCCACCATGATCTGCTTCCAGGAACCAGCAATTTCATGAAGAACTTCTGGAACGCTCGTAAGTCAACATTTGAGACTTGAACGGGCTTCCTGGACTTTACGGACTCTCTTAACTCTCTTCTTGGTGCATCTTTCAAAGTAGGCTAAGGGGCTCTATTTATAGAGTGGAGTTGAGACTTCACCTCTTCTCCTATCCGATATGGGACTAAAATACCAATACTGAAAAATAGAGTTTGATATTTTAGATCATCCCACAATCAGCATAGAAGTGTGACAGTCAATGTCTACCCCCTGAACACTCCCGTGCATGCACGAGACATCCTGGAGTCCGTGTCCGAACATCAAAAATCAACTTTTATCTTTGTTGGAATTAATCTTTTTTCCTTCTAAGAAAATACTCGCACATGGCACAAACTTGTGCCCCACTACACCTCATGTGCACACCTCAACACAAGCAATACATTATATTGAGATACTCACCATTTGGTGTAGCCGATGTGGGACTATCTTTTCTAGTCCAAAGGCAAAAATACCAACAAACTAAACTAGCTACACATATATCTATAGCAAATTCTGATTAAAATATATATATATATATATATATATATATATATATATATATATATATATATATATATATATATATAAACTACTTTTAATAATAGAAGAAAAAAATTATTTTATATACGACATACGTTA